>CAJPIZ010004427.1:0-10278 GCA_905368565.1 Medioppia subpectinata
GGCAGTACTGAATATACACCCGCTTTCATCGCACAGATAATAGTCATTCTTCTTGTGTTGCGGACGTATTAATTGATCCATTTGTTCATCGGTTACGTCGAAGAACTTGGATGTGCTCTGAATCTGAGATTTCTTTGCTTTCTTCGGGGATTTACGCTTAGGTTTCACTTCATAGTCACTATCGCTGTCATCACAGATAAGGTTAACCCCTTCTGTATATTCACTTCCACTATCACTCACGGCATCACTTCTGGCGTCCATTGTCTCCATGTCTTCGTCCACCGGTTGATAGTCATCGCCAGAGAGGTTGATGTCTATCACATTGTCGTCGCATTTAACAGCAATGTCTTCACTTATTGTCTCATGAATTGGTTCACTATTTGGTAAGTCTTCACTCATATTATTGACGATCACATCATCAGTTTGAATGAATTGGTCCCGCGTTTCGGTCACTCGTCTCCAACTGTGGATCAAATCCATAACATTGTGTCCATTGTTTGCATTCAAACACATCTTAAGTGCCAATAAGTTGTCTTTTTGTCGGTCAACCGATTCCTCGAGTCCAGTGAACTCAATATAAAGTTTGTGAAGGTCTCGACTCTTGGATCCGTTGCGACGATTTTCTTCAATGATATTCACAAGAGTTTCGTTCATTTTTGACATCTCTTCGAGCATTAGATCCGATGTCTTCACATAATCACTCAATTTCTTGATTCTGTCTCTCATTTCTAACATCTCTTTCTGACAACTGATCCAAATGTCATTCAATCGGACCTCAAATGTGTTGAGTGTATGTCTTGAGGCCATTGTCTTATCCATGGATTGTCTGATGAGTGGATCTCTTCAGCACTGATTGTCTTTCAAACAGATCTTAAGCCGAGAAATGGCATCAAATGTGTTGTCAACAAAAGTCACGTGTTTTTGATGTAAACATTATTTTTAGCGCAAACTTTAAATTCACGCATAAATTGTGACAAAATTTTATCACTTTATTGACAATTAAATCTAATTATCAATCATTTTATAAATCATTAAAATAATGATATTTTTATATTATAAACAGTTTTATTGATAATCAAATTAAAAAAGTATTTTTAATTACAAATTAAATGTTTTAAAACATATTATGAGAGACTGTTCGCTAAAATGAGATTTAAAAGTGAATTAAATACTATTAAAAGTAAAGATTAATTAATTGTTCATTAAATACAAAACGTGTGTCTAATTGGAGGCCAAATAAGTATAAGACTTAATATCCGATACTTTTCGCGATGTCTTGTGGTCAGTCTTCAGGTGTTTAACCATTTGGTTAATCAGTTGTTTATTATCGCCAAAATGTTTGTGCCATTGAGTCTCAAGACATTCAAATCCATTGTCTTTAATGAATTCAATCGCTTTTATCCGCAGATCTTTATTCCTGTATTTGTCCATCACTTCCAATACGTTAAACGCATTCTTCGGGTGTATTTGCAAATAATATAAGTTCTCGCAAATGGTCTTCAGATCAGAGACCATGTATTTGTCGGCCACTGCTATGAGTTCTTCGGCCATTGGATCCAACTTTTGTGAGTCTCCGAAATACAAGAATCTCAGAAATTCCTCGAAGACATTGGCGTCGATGTCATCGATAATCACTTCATTTGACGCTTTCTCTGACATATCGCTGGCAAACATTTGTCGAAACACTTCCGACCGAACGCTGAGAATAGCCTTCGAGGCGAAGAACTCTTTGCCGCCGACGAGGAGTCGACAGTCACTTAACTCTTTGTCGAGGAAACTGCTCCCGAAGTGACGCCTCATATTGTGTCCCGAATTGAATGTCTTATAGACAGTGATATCGAAACCAAATGTGAGACAATTGTTTGGCAAACATCTCTGCCTTTCGTTGAATAGATCCGATTCTTTGACAAACTCTTCGAGAGTAAAGCCTTTGCAATACAACGACAGCCACTTTCTGGCGATTGTCTTCTGTTGGATCCGTTGGTAATCTCTGTCCAGTATATAAGCGGTCAGTTTGGCGGCGAAATTCCAGTCCAATGTCTTGGAGACCTCGACAACGATGTCCACGTGTTTGCTATGAGTTGATCCGCTCTTATTGAAGATGACTCGCCATTTATCGGATCCGATGACAAAGGGATTGCTCGTGACGTCCCGTATCTGTTCCGACGTATAGTTGTTCACTTTGAACACCACTTTCGTCCTGAAGATCGCGAAATTTGCGGCCATAATCGATGTCTGGATTCAGTTGTTGTGATAATCAATGGTTTGGACAACACTTTGAATGTCTATTCAATGCATTCACAGATCGTATGGCTTTCGACACACAAAATGGTCGCCCAATAGAGTGACCAATGGTTTCACAGTTTGACAGTTAAAGTGCAATACATTTATAGACCAATCGTTGGACTCGACTCTCATTTGGTATTAAAAACTTTGTTTAATTGAAGCGATTGTCAGATATTATGATTAAAGCGCAAACAGTGTATACAATCGATGCCATTCCTCCAGTTCTTCAGCCGTCCATCAAATCATTGTTTGTCTTAAAATAAAAGACAATTAAATAAAACATTTTTAATACTTTTACACAAAAATAACTGTAATTTAATTTTTTTGACAAACTTTACAAAAAAGCATTTCAGTGTTTAATACCAATCAATGATGTGTTGAATGGCTTTGAATACTGTGTTAACGATTGCATTGAAACACATTGTGTGCGAAGTTTAGGGGAGTATTAGATATAAGACGTAATTCACTGAAAGTATTGAATCATTGAAAAACTTTTGACACAAAATCCAAACAAACATTTGATTCAATTCTCAACACATTTTCTATTGATTTGATTGTTGTCTTAATTTAGGGCCAAATTGTGGCACAAAATCAGTGGACAATCAGTTTTGGACATCAATTGCAGGCAAACGATGGCATCAAATGAAGTGATTTACAAGACAAGAGTGGTCTTCAGAATGAAAAACATTACAAAAGACACTCAAAAAGTATTGGCCAGCGATGACATCACCGTTGGATCCGATGTGTGGCGAGTGTTTGCCTCTGTGGACGCGCGCTTTGAAGACGTTGTGGTATTAGGTCTCGAATTGGTTAAGACAAGTGATGACAACGAGAGTAGTGTCGAGCCTAAGATCAAGTACTTCATTATGAACTCCGAAGACAAGCCATCCGTTGCTTATAAACTCGAAAGACAGACAATTTTTGCGCCGAAGAAGATTTGGAGCAATGTATCGGATCCGTTGTCACAAATGTTTGATCAAAAGGATAAATATCTGCTCAATAATGCACTCACTGTTGTCTACGATATCACTGTCTTTAAGCCCACGACTGGTCCCAAAAGGAGGCGTCACTTCGGCAACAGTTTCCTCAACAAAGACCTCAACGATTGCCGATTCCTCGTCTGCGGCGAAGAGTTGTTGGGCTCCAAAGCCATACTCAGCGGTCAATCGGATGTATTTGAACGCATGTTTACCACTGATATGGAAGAGAAGAAGAAGAGTGAAGTGATAATCGATGACATCGACCCCGAAGTCTTCCGAGAGTTTCTTCATTTTATGCATTTTGGAGATTCAGACAAATTGTATTCAATGGCCGAACGATTGCTTTACGTGTCGGACAAGTATATGGTCTCAGAGCTGAAGACTATTTGCGAGAATATATTTTATCTCCGAATACAACCGAAGAATGCGTTCAAAGTATTGGAAGTGTTAAGCAAATACGGGAATCAAGACTTGATTGCAAAGTGTATGCAATATATTAAGTGTAATCTAATTGAATGTCTCGACGAAGAGTGGCCTAAACTCGTGGGCAATGATAACCAAACGATCACTAATTTAGTTAAAGTTTTAAAAAACAATTCTAACACTACTAATGATAATAAGAGCCAAACCATGTCCTATACATATATGTCTGGACTCTAAACATATGATTATTTTAATGAAAACTTAATTTTTAATGTTTTGTAAACTTTATTCTGACTTTTATTAAAATTTGTGTAATTTTCTAAACATTTTTTTAATTGAAAACATTTAACGTTTGTATTGTTTATTGAATATCAAAATTATTAATAATTTTAACTCAAATAAAGTAATGATAACAATATATCCAATGATTACATGTTTTAACCGTTAGTTTAAATTGAGTTTAAATTCAAACATAAATTCAGTTATAAATACTTATAATTATCACTACTTTTGTATACAAAACTTAACGCAAATAATAACCACTTTTTTACTGATATTATCAACAAATCTAAGCGTCGATAACGACATGAAAAAAGCCAAAGACTTCTTCGCGAATCTCTTCGGCGGAAAGAAAAGCCAGAAAAAGGGTCCGCAGAACACGAAGACGGGAACAACGAAGTCGACCACCAAATCGTTATCACAGACATCATCGGTGGGATCGACCAAAAAGCCGGTGGCGATCATCGACCGGACCTCTCGGCTCACATCACTGAACGGTCGACCCGTCGGCCATCACGTGTACGACGTGTGCGCTTACGTTATGATCTGCGAGCGACACAAGACGGTCGCCCTCACCACCGAAGCGGACACTGGTTTTGTATTCTTCCCGTTTGTGTCCCTCTCGACGGCCCGGACGTGGACTGACGGCGCGAAGGACGGCGTGAACGTGATTCTGGCCAATGGAGACCAAGCGATGCTCAAGAACTTAAAGGCCCGGCCGGTGACCAAAGACGCCCACTGTCTGCAGGTGTTTCGCCTCCAATTGCCGCAAACCCAGAAGTTCACTGTCCGTGTGTTACACGCCGTGAAGATCGCGCCGCCGAACGGTTCCCAATTCAAGTGTTGCCGCAAAACCAAGCGTCTGGAGTGGCGGCCAATCGCCGACGTGTTGGCCAACAAAGTGCCGAAATGCTGGGGTCCCGAAGTGGTTCAGTACACGCGCGCCGTCAGCACCGGTAAAGGATCGCAACGGATCCAAGAGTTTTCGTTGGATCAGGCGTTCTTCTACGTACCACGAGATCCGCCCGCAATCTGGAGGAAGAGCTGCTGAAGTCGGCCCACTATACCGAGAAGGATGTCGAGAGGATATTCGGTGATTATGTCGAACACTGTTTCCCCGCCTTCTATATGACCACCACTTCGTTCATCGACTATATGTCGAAATACGGTTTCGCCGCCAAAGACCCAAAACTCTTGAGACTCTTTAAAGCCTTTAACTTCTCGAACACTGGTTTCTTGAGTTTCTCGGAACTGTTGATCGGCTTGTCCTCCATTGAGCCGATGGCTACCAACGGTCAGTCGCGGATCAAATTTGTGTTTAAGTACTACAACACCGCCGGCAACGGATTCCTGTCGCCCAAAGAGTTTGAGCTAATGATACGTGAGATACACCCCAACTATACGGACGCCGCCATCGCTAAGTGCGTCAAAGACAGCGCCAAAGACATCGGTATGACTGCCAAAGGGATTCCGTTTGACGACTTCTTCAAGGCGTGCGGTAATCATCGCTTCCGCGGGACGAGTAGTTTGTGTCGATCGCGGCGTCAGATTATGCAACAGATCTCGCGGTCGATAGCGTCGCGATCGCTGAGACGGGCGACGGGTGTGTCGGCCAGCGCTACGGGCGCTCCGGGAGAGGGACGTCTGGATCCGGTGGTCGGTCGCGGCAAATACAAAGGCGTGTGCGAGTCGTGTGCGGCCAAGAAGTACGAGTACGCCATCCATACGGTTAGACTCAATCGCGACGGACGCGTTGTCGACTCCCAACGCATGAAAGGCTTGTCTCAGGTCTCGCGTTCAAAGTCTGTCATATCGTTGAGCAAAAGTGTCAGAAGTAGTTCGGCCGTGAAGTCCAAGTCCAGCACCGGTAGCGGCGCCGCCAGCGCCTCATCCCTGACCTCCTATTCACGCGACTCGTTCTCCACTGAATTCGTATGGAATCCGAAGTCTGTGGCCAACTATTTCTTGGCGAAGATCCGGGCGTTCAATCTGAAGAAGGGCTCCCATAAGGACGAGAAGGGACTGATGGACAAACCGGAAGAGCGCAAAGAGTTTTGGGACAAATTGGAGAAACTGTGCGCAGAGGTGGAGAAGATATGCGGACAGGAAGACCGGTGCGCTGTCATGTCGTCGCCGGCCATCATTGTGGGCGACATTCACGGCAACCTCGAGGACCTGTTGACAGTGGAGCGCTCGCTGTGGAAGAATATACCGATACTGGCGTCGAGTATTGTATTTCTCGGCGATTACGTGGATCGGGGAAAGTGGGGCGTCGAGTGTGCCATATATGTCATGTGTTTGAAACTACTGGCGCCCGACAAAGTGGTCGTCTTGCGGGGCAATCACGAGGTCCGCGATCTTCAGCGTCACTACACCTATAAGAAAGAGTGCGTCAAAAAGTATGGCGACAATTATGGCCAGAAGGTCTTCGAGGCGACGAACCGGGTGTTTGACAAACTGCCCGTCTGTGCGGTCATCGATGAGGCCATCTTTTGCAGCCACGGAGGCATTCCCTGCACCACAAGACTCATCGAGAATATCAATGTGGACGTGAAGAACGATCTCCGAGACCCGGAACACGAGTCGGCCATCGCGTGGGAGATCTTATGGTCCGATCCGTGCAGTCCTCAAGAGTTCGCCGCCGCAGCGGATCTGTTGGGCGTTAGGCCGGAGTCGACGAAAGGCTTTTTGGCGAATTCAAAGCGCGGAACGGCTTTCCTCTTCGGCGAAGACGCTGTGAACACATTCCTGCAGATGAATGGCTTGACTCATATCGTTAGGGCTCATGAGGTGCCGGCGCCCGGCTATCGGTTCCACTTCGGCTCCAAGTGTACGACAATCTTCTCCTGTTCTCACTATTGCGGTACAAATAACTCTTCGGCTGTGATCCACGTCGAGGGACATAAGCTTAGGATTATTGGTTTGGATACCGTTAACAACGCACCCGCTTGTGATAAATGATGGCCACCGACAGCACCGGTATAGCCATTGACAGCATTCATACAGACAGACAGTCCTACTAATCATTTATCAATTTTATAAATGTTTAAAATTTTATATAATTGTCTCAAAAATCCCTTTAATGAGTGAATTGCGAAATAAAATACATATTTATCTGATATTTATTTAAATTAAAAATTTAATAAAAATTTGTTATTATTTTAACCAATGTTTGACTTTTCTGTTGATTTCTTTACAATCGGATTCATTGTCTTAAAAGTTGTCAATTTTAACCAATTATTGGCAATAGTTTTCAATTTGAATGCAAATAAAACTTGAATTTAGTAAAAAATAAATTTAACTGAAATAAAGTAATGATAACAATATATCCAATGATTACATGTTTTAACCGTTAGTTTAAATTGAATTTAAATGTAAACATAAATTCAGTTATAAATAGTTATAATTATCACTACTTCTGTACAAAACTTAATCCAAATAATAACCACTTCTGACTCATATTATCAACAAATCTACGGCCGATAACGGCATGAAAAAAGCCAAAGACTTCTTTGGGAATCTCTTCGGCGGAAAGAAAAGCCAGAAAAAGGGTCCGCAGAACACGAAGACGGGGACAACGAAGTCGACCACCAAATCCTCATCACAGACATCATCGGTCGGATCCACCGAACAGTCGGTCGCTATCATCGACCCGACCTCTCAGCTGACATCACTGAACGGTCGACCCGTCGGCCATCACGTGTACGACGTGTGCGCTTACGTTATGATCTGCGAGCGACACAAGACGGTCGCACTCACCACTGATACCGACTCGGCTTTTGTATACATTGCCGCCAACGGACTCCTGTTGCAGACCTCACAGACTCCCATCGATTTGACACCAGATTTAGAATCTTCAGCGCCGACAGTGGCCGACACGTCTGCATCCATGTCTTCGTCGGACGATTGTGTGCTAATAATCAGTCATTACTGTCTCGGATGTGATCGAGTGGTGGACCGGTTGGCGGCCAACAGTCGGTGTCCGCACTGCCGCTCAACATATGTCATCGATATGTCGGCCACTGGTGGCGGACATCCATTATATCAGACAATAGACCTGACATCGGGTTTGGACGACTCGTTGACGGCTCAGCCACTGGCGGACACATCGGCGCCAACGGCCAGACAATCGTTGAACGCATCGCTGGACAACTGCACCATATGTCTGGACCCGTTGGACGGCAGTGGCGGCCGCGAAGAGCGCACTCTGGAATGTAAGCATCGGTTCCACACGGCGTGTATCGATGAATGGTTCGCCAAAGAGCTCACGTGTCCCATATGTAGGCAAAGATTTGGTCCCGAAACCGATGTGAACGCTCGCGTCCGACAACTGCAACACATACGGCAAGCGATGGTAGCGTCGGGCGCGACCACTACTGGCCTCTTCTCAAGCGCCGCGACGCCGGTTACGGACCGACACGTGACCGTCAATGACCTGAGCTTTCGTCCAGAACGAGAGGTACCGTCCCTTAGCCAACGCAGACCCGCAATGATACGCCCGGTTGACAGAGTCGGCGATGGAGTGTCGGTCGCGTCCACTACTGGTCTCTTCTCAAACGCCGTGACGTCGGTTACGGCCCCACACGTGACCGTCAATGACTTGAGCTTTGGTCCGGCTGTACGACAGGTGCCGTCTCGTCCCCAACGCAGACCCGCAATGAGACGCCCGGTTGCCAGAGTCGGCGATGGAGTGTCGGCCGTATTAGTCATATCGGGTCTATTATTGTCGCTATTTTTGATCAATTAGTTTCTCAGTTTATATCTTATTGAAACTCAATATCAAATTATTTTCTGAATTTTGAATTAAAATGACTTTAAAATGAATTTGTGTTTAAATTTTATAATTAATTTTTAATTTCATAGAAAGTTATTTAATTTACATTCAAATTAATGTTTTTAATGAAATATTGAATGAAATATAACTTATAATTATCACTACTTTTGTATACAAAACTTAACGCAAATAATAACCACTTTTTTTTACTTATATTATCAACAAATCTAAGCGTCGATAACGACATGAAAAAAGCCAAAGACTTCTTCGCGAATCTCTTCGGCGGAAAGAACTTTTGAAAAATTGATTTAAGTTTACTCAATGAGTAATACTCATAAACTTTCCTAGATTATAATCTAACATTTGTAACAGCATGGTCATGTTTGACTATTAATGTACACTTTTATTCATGTACAACATGTTATTTAACCATGTGGTTATTGAGTTCAATACATTTAATATCTTAAATCTGTTAATGTAATTGTGTTTCAAATTATTTCATTAATCTGTGGCTTTAATAATTGATTGTAAAATTCAATTAAATTTGTATTGTTTTTTTTGGTTAATCTATTTATTTGTTTCAATCACTCAACAAATATGTATCACTGTTTTGTGGATCAGGTCTTAAATGGCAATACCATATAGCGGTTCCCTTGGACTACATGCCGGCGCCCAACACACATCACCCATTAATATCCAAGTAATGAATATTTCTGATTGATTTCTACATGTATTTTGTTTTATTTAATTCACAAGTGATGTAACCTTTAATTGTCATTCAAATGTTAATACAATTAATTGTGTTTTAAAACTTTTAAAGAAATTAATTAAAAGTTATAACGAATTAATAGACAAATACTAATGCTATTGTGTGAGCAAAACAGCTATTATAAAGTACTTAAATAGTTTTAAAGTAAAATTAATTTAAAGTGAGATTAAATGGTTTTAATAACAACTTTTACATTAATGGGATTTGTAAAAAATTAAACTCCATAAATCTATATCACAAATATTTCCAGTAGTAATGATACATAAGAATTATGTATTAAATTAAGCGTACATTTAATTGCATGTGTAAAATGTATCACAAATTTTGTGATCCATATATTCAATGGCTTTAAGATATGTTGTAATTATAATAATATATCTCTCGATAACATATAAAAAAGTTTTTATATTTTAATTTCACTTCACGTTTACGCTTGAAATTCAGATATTAATGCAAAACAAATGAGTATTACTACAAATATTTAAGTCTATTTTATTATACATTGATTTATAGTAAAAGTTATACGATTTTCATATAATTATAATCAAGGGATTAATTTATTCCTGCATTTCGTTTGCGTTGTTGTAATCATTAAGAAATGTATTGAAAGACTTGACCAAAAAAATATGATTTTTTCTACCTTTAAGGAAAGTTTGGTTTCAATTACGCGAGAGAGATATATTATTATAATTACAACATATCTTAAAGCCATTGAATATATGGATCACAAAATTTGTGATACATTTTACACATGCAATTAAATGTAC
>CAJPIZ010004428.1:0-10277 GCA_905368565.1 Medioppia subpectinata
AAATTGATTTTAAAAACCCCAAAAACAAATGCTAATCAATCAACACATGCCATAAGATTGATGGCAACGATATTTGTTTGCCATTCATTATCACTCATATGTCTGGACATGTGTTTTGAAATTATTGTAATAATTAATATATTAAAACACAAAATTTTAATGTTTTAAAAATTTTCCTTAAATTTAATCATTATTTTTAAGCCATTAATTAAATTACTAAAGCATTAATTTTAACTCAAAATTGTTATCTTTTTGGTTGAGTGTAATTTGTGTTCAGCTCTGGGTTTTAAAAATTCAAATTTAAATATGTTTTATTCAATTAAATTAATTGTCTCTAATTTAATGGCATATACTTTGGGTACAATCGATAAAACTAATTACTTATTAGTTATAAGACTATTAGTAAATAATATGCGACATAAATATATGGCCAAAATTAAGCCCCAATTGACTGTTTAATAGTTTTAATTGATATGATTACTATTATTAAATTTACGATATAAAGTGCAGTCAAATTTATTTGTGTTATTTTGATTTTAATATAATGAGTTTTAATTAATTTTCGTTAATAGGATTAAATATATGACCGTTTTTATAGTGATCCTAAGTCTCTGGGATTAATCGATAGTTAGATAAGCCATATAAATATGTATTTAGCAAATTAACTCATAAATCACTGTAAATTATTTGTAAACTAAAAGCGCTGATAATTATATGGCATTTATTTTGTGCCATCAATTGATAATAAAAGTATTTTTTTGTTTTGATTTTCATTTTGTTGTATGTCTATAGAAATGGACGCAAACTTTTCCATCAATTGTTATTTTATCCCAAAAGATAAATGAGACAAAAATTCAATTTAATAGTGAATAATGGATACAATATTTAAAAAAAATGTATTTCACTTTTGTCTCCGTTTGTTATCTCAAAAGTCTGTGTCTTATATTTATTGTAAGAAATTCCTACACAACTGTATATATCTAGATGTCCAATTTTGCTAAATTACCTAGACATAATTAATTGTGTGCCCTCCTTATCTACAAATAGTCATCACTATATATCGTTACTTTATTTAGTTATAAAACATTTTGTGCTTAATCTCCCCTCTCCTCTATATGGTAACGTTATATATGACTACTCATTATTATCCGGTTATATGGGAANTTATAAAACATTTTGTGCTTAATCTCCCCTCTCCTCTATATGGTAACGTTATATATGACTACTCATTATTATCCGGTTATATGGGAATAAATGGTTTAATCTTTTTTCAATCTTTTGGACACTATGGTATATATTGTAGATATAAATACGAGCAAAAAATAGGAGAATTTATTGTTTGGTTTCGTCTATTTTTGTCTGCATTTTAGTAATGAATGTGAATCTGTCGTCTCCGCCGGGAAGTGACCCAATCGGCAGCAAACCATTTGTCACCGACTGATAGACCCTTTCCCTCCGGACCTCTCACTCCTATACCGTATTAATGAATAATCGTTGAGTCCATTGATATCGTAGGCAACATATCTTTGTAAAAAAGGTAACAATAATGGATTTGTTTGTTAAATATTTGAAATTATAATTCAAGTGAAAAATGAAGTTTCCATAAATTATTGTTATATCAAAATTGACATTAAGATTCAATAAGTTATCAGTTTTTTTTTTTAAACAATAGTTGCAATATTTCAAATAAAACTATTTATCATTTGATATCAAAACTATAATTATAATATTTTAAAGAATATTCTGTAAACAGTCATAACGGCATTTGGCTACCAAATGCAAGAATTTAAATGAACAAAAAATATTAATCATGTTATTATAGCGATAATGTAATGATACACACATAACATATACTAAACAGAAAACATCTCATGAATTGGATTAAAATATTGCTCTCATAAACATATTACCTCATAAAAATTCTCTCTCTCTCTCTCTCTCTCTCTCTCTCACTCACTCACCCTCTCAATGTGTGTGTTTTCGCAACAGAAAAAAATTATATCTTATTTCTGTGGACCAGAAATGCTTTTAACGAAATTTTCTGCCATATATTTATGCAAAGAAATGAGTTTCGCATTCAAAATCAATTATGGCTAATGGAGACACCGCTCACACCAATTGTATTACAACAGTGTATATGAGTGTTACGTATTTAAATAGATTAACTCTGAGAGAGAGAGAGAGAGAGAGAGAGAGAGAGAGAGAGAGAGAGANAAGATATAATTTTTTTTTGCTGTTGCGAAAACACACACATTGAGAGAGAGAGAGAGAGAGAGAGAGATTGAATGCAATGATTTCCTGAGCTATTATAGCGTAAAGTAATAAAAAATAAGCCAATTGTGTGGCACTAGTAGTGCACTACTACTGGAAGATAAAGTGAAAGGCGAACCGTAAGGAATAGGCCGACTGTAAGCCATGAAAAGTTTACTATTAATCTCTTCAATAGAGAGTAAATTACATCTAATGAGACGAACGGCACAGTTATATAAAACACACACAATATATACGTATATATCGCACAAAAAATAACAAAAAAGGCCTTTTTCTAGTCAAACGATTCTCTCATTTGTTGTTCAGTTTTAGACACTATTAGAGAGATATATATTCTGTTGTGAAGAGAAGACTGAGAGAAGAGATGGAGAAGAGATGGCGGGGAAAGAGAGGGAAAGGCATCGCTGAATGAGATTAACTCTAATTACTGCTAAATAAAACAAAAAACATTAAACGCAGACAACTATTGTGTGTTCATTCAACTAAATGGCTATAAATGGTGTCGTTTTGTGTTCAACCAAATAATAGGTACAGAATTTGTTGCCAAATAATACTTCACACAATTCTTGTTTATTTGTAAATTGATATGATTTGAGATTTAAAGTATGTACCATATATGATTAATTGCAATAATGAGTAGAATATTCATTAATATATTAAATAAATATTAAAAATTAATTTTAAAAAGTTGAATTATTAATTAATACAAACACACGGACACACACACACTCTCACACACCTAACATACTGTTATCGCGCAAAAAATTAATCGTTAAAAATCTGTATAATTTATAATATATTCAATTTGCAAACATTTTTTAAAGACATTATATTTGAAAAATTACACTTTAAGTATCTAAGAATTTAAAATTAATGACACAACTATTTTTTGCTTATTTTACATCATTTCTCTGTTCGGAATATAAATGAATTGATTTTTTCTCTCGTGTATAAAATACCCCTAAATATAAATCTAATGACTAGTGATTAATAATTTTCTAATGTTTAGCAAAACACTATTGCATTCATTTATTAGTTTTAAAATATTTCACAATCTTTTTGGTTTTATCCGGTATTCAATGCTATGCCATAGAAATCACATTATATTTGTTAATGCATTTTGAAATCAAAGCAATAGTGTTTTGCTAAACATTAGAAAATTATTAATCACTAGTCATTAGATTTATATTTAGGGGTATTTTATACACGAGAGAAAAAATCAATTCATTTATATTCCGAACAGAGAGAGAGAGAGAGAGAGAGAGAGAGAGAGAGACTTGAATTTATCTCTTGTTATAATATAATAACTATTTATTAGAAAATTATGAAAGCATTGAGAAAATGGCAAAATTTTCGCCTCAAATGTGATTATAGCCTCAATTAATAACAACAAATGATATTTACCCTACAATTTAATGTTTATATTTTACATATTATATACACCACTTATACATACAATCAAATTTAATTGTATTTAATTACCAAACGATAAATAATATTTATTGCAACCCTTTTTGATAACTAATAAATTGTATTTATTATTATGATTATTATTACAGAAATATTTCATTTCAATGATAACCAGTAATTATATTTGGAAAATAAATTGATTTCAAAATGCATTAACAAATATAATGTGATTTCTATGGCATAGCATTGAATACCGGATAAAACCTTTTTCTACATTATTTAAAAGTAACTCAATATATGATTACAACGACTTTTGCAATGAATAATAAAAATATATGTTATTATTATTGACTCTATATTAACACTCAACGATAATATCGTATGATTTATAGCTAATAATCACTTATAAGACAGGAATAAAATTTATATACATTTTTATATTTCACTCCATTGTTAACCTTTGAGGCAAAACTGTGTTAAGCCTTCCATAATATGACGACTGGAGAGAGAAATACTCTTTCTTCTGGTCTCTCCTTTCACTTCTTCCTAAAAACCTCACAATAACTCTATTGTATTCAATGAGAGAGAAAGAGAGAGAGAGAGAGAGAGAGAGAGAGAGAGACTGCAATTGTTAGGATGCGATTATTAATGATTGCGAGTCAGTCGAGTGGCCAATAAAAAGATTTATCAATACTTTTATGTCCGTATTGTGTATAAGAGCTGACACACCATAAGAAGGCATATATTTAATGGATGGCAGAGTTATAGCCGTCTGTCCAATACATACAATATAAATATGTGCCATATTTACCACAGAATCCGTTGCCTACTGTTCCCAAACACTTTAGGGCTAGAAATCAAAACGCTTGCAATATTTCTTATAATAATTCCAGAAAAATACTTATAATACTTGTGTTAAATAGACATTAATTTTATTGACAATTTTGCGAAATACAGACAACAGTTAGCAAAGAATAAGATAGAAATCACAGACAAAGTTGTACAACAAAATTGTTGTTATATATTATACGTCCACTTAATAATGATTATAATTATGAAAAGCATTAATAGTTAATTTAGTTTATTTGTTGTGATGTTTTTTGTTATATTTTAATATAAAATATGTTATAATGTTTTTAATGGCAATAAAATTAATGTCCACATAATTTCCTACAGATATTGTATGTATACACACAATAACACCGAAACAATTATAATCATTATTATTATTATAAACTATTATTCTCTGTCTTTATTACCCAAAGAGGAGAAATTGCAGTAAAATATAATTTTTGTTAAGCACTGGATGTGTATAACAGTAATAATATTGGCGTAAAATATTCGTACAATTTATATGAAAATATAAATAATATACAAGAGATTGTGGTTTGCAATCACAGTCTTCGGGCTCACGATTAATGAAATGGCAATAAAAAAGCAAATATTTTTCCCCCGCAGTTTATTTACACAAATGTTTCTTTCTTTCTCTCTCCCGATAGTTATTACAGTCAAAAAGATATCTATTTTAAACAAATCAATCAATAATATATCATATAATGAATTAGTTTTTTCCACTAAAGTATATACAAGTGAATTATAGCAAAGAATTATATGTCTATTTAATGGTGAGTTTAAATGTTAAAAAGTCTGGCATTAGTTTATGACATGTTTAGACTCGAAGCCATACGTAAAATATATTATTTGTTATATTAAACACAAAATATGACATCTAATCGAGTAGTATATCATTAGCCCCTATAATACAGTGTTATTATTAGCTATTATACACTGTATATCGTATTATGTAATATAACATTCCGGATTGTGTTTGCTATAGTATATAGAGTAACAACAATACTACTAATATGTAATTACGGATCGCAAGTGATGAATGTCTGAGGGGTAGGGATGAGACCGAGAGATAAGTGCACCAAAATAGGACACCTGCCAGCGATTGTGAGCATCACTTTCCACTCAACAGCACCTTCAGTATAGAGCCCTCGGCTCTGCAAACCAACGAATAAAATCTATACTAAACTAGAAAATTTTTTACCCCATAATAATAGACGAGTGTATTGGCGGAGCTTATAAAATATCCTGTAATTCTTAATACCTTTATTAACATATATGTGTGGTTACGGGCGCCCGAAAAGCCATCTCTCACTCAAACACTGAGAGAGAGAGAGAGAGAGTCGGCGGTAGACTAGCTATTCGTCAAACACGCTAAAGCCAGTACTAAAAACCAGTATTACTTTGGCATATATTGTGAATAAGTGTATATCCGACTGATCCGTCACATAATTCTCAAGCCTTTTCCATACATTATATATACATATGTTTGAAAGCGAGTAAATTGAGTGCACAATTGATGCGAGAGAGAGAGAGAGAGAGAGAGAGAGAGAGAGAGAGATGCAGATGTGATGAATGGTATGGTATGTATCGGTATATGTAAGGCATCGACACCTAAATGCTTACTAAGCCCTCTAAAGACGCTTACAGTTTATAACACACCACAGATAGAGTGCACACATTTTTTTCACCCAAATCCTAATCATTTTGTGGGTATTGTTAGATGTGTTGTAAGTACTCTAAAACTACATCATATTTTCACTGTTCACTCAATTGTCGAGTATATCGTTTTGTGGTTTAGATTATAAATATGGTGTAGTGTTGTATACATGGGTTGAATACCGTGTTTTGTGTCCATAAATAGTTGGTTATGTTGTTTTGTGAGAGGCTTTAGGTTAGGTTCTAGTTGTTAGGGCTCATCCATAAGGGCTAAACAGAGCCGCAAATATGTATAACCAATATATTTGTGCCGACAATAGTGTCCGCAAAGAATATATTGAGTATTATTAGTATTATTGTTATCATTAATACACAAGAAAAATGTATGGAAAATAAGTGTTGAAATATATATAAGTTGTTTTGATCCGCAAAATTCCGATTGATTTGCGCCGACATGTCATTTGGCTATACATGTAAATAAATATGCGGTTTTTCATTGAAATACTTGCCGTTTACAGCGTAAGAAATGTTGAATCTATATCAATCAAAATATTAGAAACTGTACCAAGGCCTTTTTCCAAGCGTTTTATTTATGCGAGATGCCTAATTAATTATTTATTTTTATTGAAATATTCACCGATATTTGTCATTAACGTTCACACATTATCTCTATGTTGTATACAATTATTGATATATTATTACATAATTTTCTTACTTTTCATGTCTTATAAATAATTTTGGGTTAAATGAATATAATTTTCTCAATCAATTCCTACGGCCCGTCAACTGATTTATCGCTGTAGTCGTAATGCGAGCCCTGATTTGTGAGGAAATGTGATTTAAATCAAAAAAGTTTATAAATCCTGCCGTTTATTAACGACAGAGATATTTGTTTCGCGATTAATATCTCTTAAATCCATTTTAATTCACACTTTTAGATATGATATCTTAACTGATTAAAAGGCAATTTTATCAATCCATTTATACCCCAAAGCGTTTATTAACCAAAAAAAACATTACAAAAAGATATTATAAATAATTAAAAGGGGTTTTTTAATGACATAAATTTGTTTGCTATCAATGATATAAAACTCAGTTTTCTCTCAATATCCCTATCGTTCTCTCCGTTAAGTAAACTTAAGATTATTTCTTAAATGACATGAAAACCCATTTTTAAATATGATTGATAGACGAGTGGGAAATAATAATAATAAAGTAAAACAAATTAATGCCTCAAAATTAATGCTTAGATTTCTCGGTATAATTCAACCGAGATTTATATCATGCCTTTTAAAACACAACGTATAATGTTATTAATTATCAAATACTTATGAAAAGAAATATGTGACAAAAATCTTAAACTGTTTACACGTTGTTAATTTCTCGGTATAATTCAACCGAGATTTATATCATGCCTTTTAAAACACAACGTATAATGTTATTAATTATCAAATACTTATGAAAAGAAATATGTGACAAAAATCTTAAACTGTTTACACGTTGTTTGTATTTGTTGTATAATTAAAATGGTTTTACTAAACAATTTTTAATGTGTAAATAATGTTCACGAGTTTTGTTATACAACAACAAAAACATACATAATATTATACACTTTCATATAAATCCTATCACAAAGTAAGGGCTTTTCTCTATTGATATCATGTTTTTGTTGGAGAATACATATTAAAATGTATTGTAAAGAAAAAGTAAATTTATTATTTTATAACTTAAAGAATACAATAAAAATAAATGTCAAACATTTTCATCAATAATAATCATAAATCATTGAAAGGAATAAAAAATACATTTTACATGAAATATGATAGAGATTTGCATTCAAAGTATTCACTAAAAATCCTATTTTATCGTTGTTTTTATCATACGATGAGTTATTTTTGTTTATTTGAAGTTTTGTTAAAAATATTGGAAAGTTTTTTACTATCGTTTTCCATATTTACAACAATAACATACAAATTATTCTTTGAGTTTCAAACATAAGTCTCTCTCTCTCTCTCTCTCTCTCTCTCTCTAAGTGATGAAGTATTGATACGATCGCAGGGAAGATAGAAAAGGATGATTTGATCCGTAAATAGCAATAAATTTTTACGTATTGTAATACTGGAGACATATATTTCTGTTGCTTAAGATTATAGAGTATTGTTATTCAGACATACAATTACTCGACCCAACCGTGACTTTGATTCCGAGTACCAAAGAGAGAGAGAGAGAGAGAATGGTTTGCAAACAAAATCATGAAATATGTTTCAGATCCTATTGTGACAGTTTATCAATGGCTTAAATCCCAAATTGATGGCAAACAAATCTCACGCCTGCCGACCAGTAGTACCCTACAGAAGCTCTCTCTCTCTCTCTCTCTCTCTCTCTATGAAACGATATATTCGACTTGTATTAAAGACCCGGAATATAAACTTTTAGAGAGTAAAAGAAAAAAGGTCATCAATTTATTTAAAGCTATTTTGTGTTGTAATAGCAAAATACAAGTAACCCATGTATACCTGACAACCAGCAAAAAAGTATGCCTCGGTGTGTATGTATGCGCCCTCTCCTCACACAAAACTACTGTTTCCCCTCACAATCCATAACACCATAAATATAGTGTCCGCACAATGTTGTTCACCATGTTATTTATATATACGATATGGTCGGGTAATATAAATGGCAATATTATACATATAGATGATAAATGTATGACATTTTTGATCAGTACAACCAGAGGGGCGGCCACTACTATACACTGGCAGATGGCTTATGGTATATACCGTTTGCCAAAACCCGAGACACACACAGACATAACAATTGAATTCATTTTTCACAATTTATGACTTTTTAAAAAAATAAATTTTTCTCACTTTTTCTTTATTTCTTTTCCACTATTTTTTCAATTCTAAAGAAACATAAAATTCAATGAATATTTGAAATATTGTTTTGAATGAAATGAGTTACGGAACGAATGAGAATATATATTATTTTGTTTATAATATATTTTCTCGGATAAAAAACTATATATTTTTCATAACAAAAATATATATTAATATTAATAGAAAATTTTGTTAGTGAAATATGTTTGTAAATATGTTTATATTTGGCGTAAGGTATGTGTTATTCAGCTGCGATCACCATCTCATACACCGTTGGAAATCATATCCGGAATGTATTATCATTTGTTTGCCGTCAAAGTGTTGAGAGAAAAATGTCTTTTTTGCAGCCAATAAAAGACAACAGAAAAAACATTATTTTTCTGAAAAATTTGAATAATATTTAGTATTTTGAGTCAAACATATACTCGTAAAGCAGTTAAAATATTGGGATATATTATTTGCTATTTATATATTTATATACACAATACAACCATAAGTTTGTTTCGTGTCAAATGTAACACAATATTATAAAGTCTTAAATCGTGAATTACACCATAGATTTCAATGAGGGTTACAGTGGTATACGTGTATTGTATTGAATAGTCAAACACTAGTCCTTCTTGGATAGGGATAACACCGCAAGTCTTATATAAAATATAAAAGGCAACCAAATATTATACTCGGTTTGTATGACAAGTCATGTCTCGCAAATATTTCATATTTAAAAGAGAGAAAAATATTTCCCAATTTATTTCGGTTAACATTTTGTTTGGAATATGTGTTAGAAATGAAAGCAAAATATCTGTTAGAATATATAGCTATATATAAATCATGAGAATTCTGGACCAGAATTGCCAGAGAATAGAAAGAAGATCTCATAGTATATGAGACATGAAAAGAAAACCTCAGAACATAAGCAAAAGAAAAGTATTTCACAATTGAAGGGAACGACACTTCTGTTCGTCGGATTGAGAGAGAGAGAGAGAGAGAGAGAGAGAGAGACTCCAATATCTATGCGAATGACATTTTTCTTTCTTAAAGTCATAGTTTTGTAATGTTATGACATTTCCTATTGAATAACATCTCTCTCATGAGAATTCTGGACCAGAATTGCCAAAGAATAGAAAGAAGATCTCATAGTATATGAGACATGAAAAGAAAACCTCAGAACATAAGCAAAAGAAAAGTATTTCACAATTGAAGGGAACG
>CAJPIZ010004429.1:0-10274 GCA_905368565.1 Medioppia subpectinata
TTTTGGCCGAAACACTAAGCTATGGAGCGGGCGGTCTGTTTAGACCCGAACTCAATATCGGAACGTCGGCTGAAGAGACGCTGAAATGGGCCAAAACAAGTTACGACCACTTTCTCGGTCTCTGTGCTTCCAGTGATGCCAACATTAGTGGAATGCAATTGGTTTCCGGTTTTCACATGAGTTCCCATTCAAGAGAAAGTCTTAACAATCAATTGTTAAATCAGATTATTCCTGATATTAGAGAATTCAATCAAAACGAAAGAAATCTGTTTCCCGAGCGCTTCAGATACGGAATATTCTGGACGTCAATCATAACAGATCCGCGTTATTATCTGCCATATTTGACCACTAATTTGACTCAAAATGGAGCCCGATTTGTGAACAGACACGTCGATAATCTGTCACAAATGGGTGACAGTTATGATATAGTAGTCAACTGCAGCGGTTTGAACGCTAAGAGTCTCGTCAATGACTGGAAGATGATTCCAGTGAGGGGTCAGGCAATTAAGGTGAGGGCGCCGTGGATTAAACACTTCTACTTCGCCGACGAGGCCTATGTCATCCCCGGTAGAGATTACGTAACTTTGGGCGGTATTAAACAGTACGGAAATTCGGACTTAAATCTCAATGATTTGGATCGACAATCAATTTGGCAGAGAGTGACAGAAGTGGTACCGAGTCTTCAAAACGCAGAAGTAGTCATGGAATGGGTTGGACTTCGACCGCAACGACAGCCCGTAAGAGTGGAGACCGAGATTATAGACAACANCAATTTCAATATAATATATAACTATTAAATTAAGTGTTAATTAAATGTAACTTCTGTTGTAAATTCGGATGAATTTCGAGAACTATTTGACCAATAATTTCGAAATAGTTTTAATAAATCGGGAGGTTTTGGGACATTGAGTCCCACGTCATCCCAGTTTTCAAAGTCTTGTTCTTCATTCTCATCGCAAAATGTAATTGAAGTCAATTTGTAGTTATATTTCATGAGGTATTCGTTGACCAAATAATTCAAAGCCCGTATTTCATAGGGTTTTCCTGCACTCAATTCCTCCGATGAATCCATCTGTGAATAAGTACTCGAGACTGGAGTGATAACACATCTGCTGGAAGTAATGGTTGATTCTGATTGTGCGAAATCTGACTCTTGTTGTGGTTGTTGTGCTGAAGAGTCTGTAAGACTGGCGCGCAATGACTTAATCGTTTCGCGAGCTTTTCTTAACTCAAACTCGAGAACCGCTATCCGTTCGTCAATCTGTCGCTCGCCGTCGTCTGAATTGCGGGTGAAATCCAACGAATCAAACGTCTGTTCGGATGAAGTTCTGGGAAGACCGGAGTGCGAGCCATCAAACGCGGCCAAAGTTGGTGTCGACTCCTCTTCCGATTGTTTCTCGAAATTACCCGGATTTGAGAAGAAGTCGCGAAGTCGTGGCAACTCTTTGCCGCTCTCAAGCAGTTCGGCGTGAAATTCAAGTGCAGTCAATAGAAAGCCTTCTTTAAGCAATTTATGGGCGATTTTGTCCAACGAAACGATCTCTGCATTTGAATTCTGTTCCACTTCTGCCATCATTTATATGCCATTCAAATGTTTGTTCAAAACATATCAAAATGAAAACAACACTTCAATTCTGCGCCCTATCGACCACTCATTGAATTTGTCAGTCAAGAGATTCTGTTGAGTGACAATAACATCACATTAATGTTACAATGTTTTATATCAATGTCTTAATTATGGTAAATAATTATAAATACTGTATAAATAAATGTTCATTTCTAAAATCGACAGTCATTTAAAACAACTATTAATCAAAAACAAGAAATGCCTCTCAAGTCAGCAAAACCTCAAATAGGAGTTATAGGAGCGGGAGTTGTGGGTCTGTCGACAGCACTAGCCATACAACAAACCATTCCATCAGTTGATGTCACTATAATTGCCGACAAATTTTTGGCCGAAACACTAAGCTATGGAGCGGGCGGTCTGTTTAGACCCGAACTCAATATCGGAACGTCGGCTGAAGAGACGCTGAAATGGGCCAAAACAAGTTACGACCACTTTCTCGGTCTCTGTGCTTCCAGTGATGCCAACATTAGTGGAATGCAATTGGTTTCCGGTTTTCACATGAGTTCCCATTCAAGAGAAAGTCTTAACAATCAATTGTTAAATCAGATTATTCCTGATATTAGAGAATTCAATCAAAACGAAAGAAATCTGTTTCCCGAGCGCTTCAGATACGGAATATTCTGGACGTCAATCATAACAGATCCGCGTTATTATCTGCCATATTTGACCACTAATTTGACTCAAAATGGGGCCCGATTTGTGAACAGACACGTCGATAATCTGTCACAAATGGGTGACAGTTATGATATAGTAGTCAACTGCAGCGGTTTGAACGCTAAGAGTCTCGTCAATGACTGGAAGATGATTCCAGTGAGGGGTCAGGCAATTAAGGTGAGGGCGCCGTGGATTAAACACTTCTACTTCGCCGACGAGGCCTATGTCATCCCCGGTAGAGATTACGTAACTTTGGGCGGTATTAAACAGTACGGAAATTCGGACTTAAATCTCAATGATTTGGATCGACAATCAATTTGGCAGAGAGTGACAGAAGTGGTACCGAGTCTTCAAAACGCAGAAGTAGTCATGGAATGGGTTGGACTTCGACCGCAACGACAGCCCGTAAGAGTGGAGACCGAGATTATAGACAACACTGGGTTGAATCACACGAAGAATGGCCTAAAAGTGGTTCATAACTACGGACACGGAGGGCATGGCATTACCTATTCGTGGGGAACTGCAAAACAGGCCACAGAATTGGTCCAACAATTATTATTAAGTGATTCCTCGCATCAATTGTCATCAAAATTATAAATTTGTTAAACAATTTAACTTTTTAAAATTTTATATCAATATTACAATTAATCAAATCTTTTATTTTATATATAAAACTATCAATAGCTATAATCATAAATTAAATAAATAAATATGGTAAAATAGATTCCATATTGATATTGTCAATATTAGCTCAATATTGATAATACAGTTCTGGTATTAGTGATCAAATAATACTTGATTTCAATTTAGTTAACAAACATATGTCAAGAAACAGTTATCAAACAAATAGATATCAATATTGGTTTCAAGTCTAACACAATTCCTTCATCCACTTCATGTCTGTATTGAAATATTTTTAAATGTTTGCAAACTACTAAAAAACTTTTAAAATTAAAGAATAAAAAACAAAATACTATTTTTATTAGATAACAGTTAAAACACTTATTGAGTGCAAAAAACAACACAAATATTATGTGTAAATTAAGTGATTTGATTGGTTTGTTGGCAACTTTTTACACAAAGTTTTAAATTTTAAATTAAATTAGATTTGAGCGAAGAAATGGCATTTAAAACCTTGAGAATATGAGCCACATATACAAGAAGTTGTTATCTATTTTAGTGACAAACCAAATGTCACTCAAAACATCTTGTTTTTAATGGCCATAAAAATAACACCACTTTTTGGCGATATATCAGGGCTTATAAATTACAGCATTAGACTATTTTGATTAAAATAATTTCAATACAAACAAGAAATTAATTTAATTTATTTACAATTAATAGTAAGAAAAATATAATATTCAGCACTCATTTTAGAAAACAAATAATTTCATGAAAAATATTTATTTTAACGATTAAATAGATCTATCATTTGATTTGAAATGTAAATAAATTCTTGTAAAATAAGTATCAATTGCTTTAAAAACTAACATTTGGGTTAATTTTGTTAACTATTAAAATGTTAGTTTTGATTCACATTTGGCTGTAAAAGAATATGTCTTTGAATAACGGGAACCGTTTGTTCAACAAATCTTTTAATTAGTATCACATTTGGATCCGATCGGGAAAGAGAAGCGCAAATCATTGCAATTTTAGTCAATTCTGTCAAATCATTCACTTCTAACTTATCAATAATTGATTGAATTTCTTCAGCAATTTGTCGCTTCTTCTCAAACGGCAAATCATTGAGTGTTTGTGTAATTGATCTGAAAGTGCCGTTTGTGGCAAAAGCGGCCGCAACTCCACCCGAAGCGCCGCCAATGGCCAGACCTACGGGTCCGGCGAGAAGTGCGCCCACGAAAGAACACGTGCCGACCAGAAGCGCCCCTTTCAATGATTGAGTGACCGTTACTTGTATTTGTCGATCGCCCATAACATCCACAACCAATTTCATGATCAGATTTGTATCGATAGTCATTTTGTCCTAACGTCAAGATTGGTTGTCTCAAGCCTTATGCAAACTATAAGTTTAGCACAAAATTCATGGTTTTATTACTCAAACTGCAATGTCTTTGATAACGAAATTAATTGCTTATAAATAGATTGCAATGAAATCCATAAATAAAATATAAAGTAAATGTATAATAGGTTTGGATTGAATGATGCAATCATTGCTGAAAAAACGTATGACTTGTATATGTTTTTATGCAGAAGAGGAAGGCTTTTGATAGAGAGGGGAGAGCGAGAGAGGAGGACGTCATCATCACATCTAAGCCATCAAAGAATAAATACGTTTTGAGTCCTCAATACAACACAACTTCATATCAATTCACAACAACTCTAGTTATCACTACTTCTAACTCAACGTTAAACAATCGCTACAATTGTCAACGAAAGGTATGTTTGAATTGAATATAAATTATAATTGATATCAATTTAAATGTTATGCAAAATTAAATTTAAAATATGATATAAGACGGGAAACGCCTTGGCTTTTAAGCTAATGTATAGACAATGATTGTGTGATTAATACTAGTGTTGTGTTGTATTGTTTGGCTCTTTTTGAATGTATTTTGAATGGATATGGAGTGAAAGGACTGGACAAGTCTGTAGTGGCTCTACAGCTGTTGGCACAGACTGTATGTATGCTGTAGTGGTGTTTGTGTGCCGTAACTGTTACTATGGGTAGTGTAGGGATGGGTAGGGCTGAGGGTTGGGAGGGCTGGAGTTGTGGACCACTAAAACAAGTACAACACAACACTCACTACAATATGCGCTCTTCTATGCACTCAACGTAAACCTGTTTTTGACATTTGCTTTGCTTTGCCTTAAAGTACAGCTGATTTGCTAAGTGAAGGTCACCACCAAATCTAACATTTTAATTGTTTAGACAATTATTTTTAATTCAATTTATCGTAAGTTTTCATTATATTTAAGTCAATGAAAACGTCTATGAAATATACGCAGCGTTTGATTCACTCATTATAACAATTGTTTCATTCATTTTGTACTCATTTTTAGGTTACATTCAATTCAATTGAAATTTGCATTAATAATACAATTATAATAATAGTAACGAAACGCATCTCAACTCAACATTAAGTCTATTATAAGTCAAACTTAAAACTTAACGAAAGCTAAATATTAACGAAGAGATTCATTACAATTGTTGGCCAATCGTTTCAATCGATTCATAAATCAAATCAATAATTCATATAATGTTTAGATTTGCAAACTATGTCTTCGGAAGTGATAACGAGTCTAACGCTAACAACGAGAACATAGATGTGAATCAATGCGTGGAAAGGGATGTCGACGACGACTGGATCCTAATCGACGGTCCCATCGGTGACCACAAGTACAAGAAGCCAACCATCACTCAAATCATTGAAATCGACGAAAACGATGGCAATGAGAGTGAATTGCAAACAATTGCTGCCAATTATGAGACAACGACTTACAGAGTGCCTCAAACTTCACACAACATTTCAGACGCACAACAAACCCAACAATCCATTGACAAGAGTTGCCACTCGGGAGCCGACACTGCCGTCGCTCACCAGGCAATGGAGGAGAGCTGGTTCGTGACACCCCCTCCCTGTTTCAACAGTCTCTCCAATCCCGTCATCATTGAAACCACACCATTAGAGAACCTGCTTATAGAGCACCCGAGTATCAGTGTCTTCGGACCATCACTGCCGCCCATTGATCAAAGATCACCACATTATGACCAATCACTCATACCATCGCCACAGTCGACACCAGACATGTCTTCCAATGGCTCGACTCAAGTGATGTCGAGAAGACAGATGAGAGCGTTGAAGCGTCAACAGCAACAGCAACAGTCTCTCGCCAACAGAAACACCACTCAAACCAATATCAATGTCCACATCAGGACTGGTATGTATTGTCAACACTAATGTAGTATAAAGTAGTCAAATGAGTACTCAATGCTTACATACGACGGACAGGTGTTTTGGATGAGCTGAAGGTATTGTCTGCTCAGCAGAGCCGCGAAGTGTGTGGACAGAAGAGTTTGATGACCAAATCAAATATGGATCGACAGAACAAAGTGTTGGTTCAGCGAAATAAGCCACAGACTCGCAGAGCAAAGATGACTCTCAGACCGAATGGTATCTATAATAACAGGAAAAACTGTTGACTTTAAGCCAATTCATAACTCAATACAAAACTACAACTGTTTGTGATTTTGTATTTGCATTCAAAAAACACATTTATCTTAATTATCGGTTTTAATCTCTGATCACTTTTTGTGAGTCAAAGCATATATTTATTTCAATACCTTTGAGTTTAACTCAAATATTAATTTTTTGATTTATTTTAAAATATTAACGCAAAACCTATTGATTTAATTATTATAATTATTTATCATATTTCGAATTTTTAGACTAAAAACAATATATAATTTATTCTATGACTAAAATATTTGAATTTTACTGACAATTCACGTAATGTTAAGCTGTTATGCAAGTAAATTAATTATTATAATTATTTATCATATTTCGAATTTTTTAGACTAAAAACAATATATAATTTATTCTATGACTAAAATATTTGAATTTTACTGACAATTCACGTAATGTTAAGCTGTTATGCAAGTAATCGAGAAATTTAATGACACTTTTAGCAAATCCTAGGAAATAACATGACATATAAGAGGTATGGCTTTTGTAAATATAATACTCGTTGTTATAGAGGTTTCGGTCTTAATATATCGATATTAATATATTATACAAATTATAGAAATATGTAATTCAAATCAAATCGATGTTATTTCCTAGTCGTCTGGTCTGATCTCATAGTCATTAATATAATTAAAATAGAGGTTTCGGTCTTAATATATCGATATTAATATATTATACAAATTATAGAAATATGTAATTCAAATCAAATCGATGTTATTTCCTAGTCGTCTGGTCTGATCTCATAGTCATTAATATAATAAACATTTATATTAATTTAAAACAATTGGCAAATAATGAATACAAAAAACACATGATTTTTAATCATTAAAAGTATTCCTAACCATTGATTCTAATGTTAACTCATTTCATATAAAAATAACAAAACATTAATGCTTTTAAGTAAAAATAAGCTGAAATACATTTTCAATGTTTAAGTTTTAATATTAGTCTCTGTCTAAGAATACTCTTGTGATTAACATTCACATTGAGTTTAGGTATATAACGATAAACTTGTTGTGAGTTTTCAAACAATTATCACAAAACAATTAAATGCAATATTTCTTAAAATTGCTTTTTTAAATCAATTCACATATTTATCAAAAATTGAAATTTCAAATCAATTACACATAACTTATTGGGAAAAACATTTTCACGTCAAATACTCTTAACTGTAATTAGTTTAAGAAATATAATTCAATTGCAATGATGTCTATAAATTGGTTTAAAATTTATATAAAATTTGCTCATTTATTGCTAAACTAGTAAATTAAATGTCGAGCTCTTTGTGACCCATTTTGTGAATGAAAGCAACAAAACTATAGTTTAGATCTAAACTGTGATCTCTATCCCCATCTCTAACCAAAAGAAGCAATTTTTTGTATAGAAAACAACATTTCTTGTAATTTCTTTTCCTGTGTATTAATTTCACTTAAATTATGGTAAAACTACTGAAAATATGAAATGAGACAAAACAAAAAGAGCGACAAATATTTAAATATCCTTATCTAAAGTCTACATATGATTATAGAGACTAAAAGTCTATTACAAACGCTGACAAAACGTTATGATAAAAATAGTGATGACTTTCACGAGTTAAGCGAATGTTAAGTCAAATGCCTTTGCATTCACTCGACGTATGATATTATTTAAAGATTGAGTTAAAAGTATTTAACAGTAAATGACTTTAGATTCAAAATCAAAGAGTTGTCAGTAATTAATATTCAAACTTATAATTGCTTTCAAAACAAAAATTTTGTCCTCAATTCATATCAATAATAATTATAGACTTTTTCTGATTTGATTCTGTATTTCCCGTCCAATGAATCGTATTTAACATTACATTACTTTACAGTAAAAATAACTATTGAATTGAATTAGAAAATGTCATTTTCAAGCCTTTCAAAGTACAACTCTATTATAACTATTATTATTTACTATCCATTTATAATAATTATTAATTATTATTATTAATAACAATAATATAAATGTGTTGTAAAATTGTTTTATAACATTAAAACTGCACCAAAATATGTATATAAACACAAACTATCTGTCGGTTTGAGTCTATGGATGAATGAATGGATCTATAATTCAATTAACAATTAACAAAATTATGTATAAAAATATTTAACTCAACTTTTTATGTCATTATATTATAAACATATAATCATTAATTGAAAAAAACTAAAAAAAATTATAAATTGTGTGAATGTGTTATCATTATAATAAAGTCATGTCTGGAAAAATCAAAATGCATTCATTTTCATATTACTTTAATTATAATATAATTAGTTATTATACGCTATAAACAATTTATAGGATTAAAGCACAAACAGTTAAATGTCGTAAACAATGTCATGTGATTTGGCTTTCAATTAACGGTAAGTGAATGCAATCTCTGGTGGTTTACACCATTTCCTACAAACAACATGTACTGTATTAACAATTTAGATAACGTTTAGATAATACTAGTGCTAAGGTTAGGGCAACTCAACCCCTCAGCATACCTCCTAATAGGCTCCTATACTATACAAACATTGTTTATAACTAAATGTTATAAATTATCAAATTATAAGATAAATGCATTTTATTGATGTATTTGTGAGAAATACCAGTAGTTTAGGTATTGGTTGCCATCATATGATTGTCATTAATTAAAGGCAACATTTGTGGCAAAACTGTCAAATGTTTAAAACATTTGAATCACATGTGAATCAATAAATCTATAGTTGTTTTACAGTTAATTCAAATGGTGTGCAACACGTGTCTGTCAAATATGTTAGCAATTTGTTTGTATTTCAAGTTTACAGGTATTGTCGTATTGTTGGCACTAAATTGGATCAAATCCAATAAATATATGTCACATGTTATATAAGTATTGGTAAATAATTCAAGTGTTGTTAACGTATGGATGAACTAAACGCTTAAATAACTGTATGTTTACGTAAAGTAAACGAAAAATGAGTTAATATTACTGTTATTACACGCAATGCTTGTATGCCTTTTGGCGGCCACCATTAAGAATAATCGCCCAAGTATTTTGTGAAAAATATTTTTTGGCAAATTTCCCATTAAAACCCCACATAACCTAACCTAACCAAACCAAACCAAATATAACATAATATAAGTTAGGTTAGGTTATATTTAGTTAGGTTAGGTTAGGTTAGGAATTGTTCGAATAAATATTTAAAGTCGAATATTTCGATAAATATTCGACCTATATAGATTTTGATTTCAAATTCGTTTTCAGCGTTGAATTCTACATCGATATCATATAAGACATTAATATATTTCGGTCAAAAATGCTTTTCGAACAAAAGTTCGAAGTCGAATAACTCGAAAAATATTCGATATAGAAAATTTTCGATTTCATATTCGTTTTTAGCGTTGAATTTTACATTTAAAAAAATTCTTAAATCCGTGGGCGATTATTCTTAATGGTGGCCCCCAATACAGGCATTCAAAGCACAAACTTATCACTTGTTTTCGTAGATATTGACAACAATTGAATCAACAAATCATAAATTGTTTCAAACAGTAAAATACAAATCAATATCCAATGCATTATATAATGAATGCAATAATAACTGTGTTTTTCATCAGCAAATGGTTTGCCGGGAAAACAAACCATATTTTTGACCACTAAATGGTTGAATGAAAACAAATATTACTTACATTAATGGCATTGAGGACACAAACGATGCCTTTTGTGGTAATAGTAGTGAAAACAATGCAATAAATGACTGGATTTACGGTTAATCTGAATTAAATGGCATTCAATTAACAAC
>CAJPIZ010004430.1:0-10274 GCA_905368565.1 Medioppia subpectinata
AGAGAGAGAGAGAGAGAGAGAGAGAGAGAGAGCATTCATTTGTCAAACGAATTCAATTTTTTTCAAAAACTTCAACAATTGCTACAAAAATTGCAAAAAATATTTTTATTATTTAATTTTTATTTCTATTTCTCTCTCGAAATGCTCGCATGAGTTGAAAATATTTTTCTTGAATAACAAAATTTTCAAAACAAACTTTTTGTTTAATGTATTTCTTTTTGTTTCTTACTTCAAAATTCCACTTAAAATTTAAACACAAAAACTTTTTTTATGAAACAAATTTGTCTCCAATAATATCGTTATAAATCAATCAAAGCCTTTATCGCACAAAACAATCTTCACATTTGTCTTATATTATAGTAAGAATTTCGTAAACAAATAACAAAAAATTACTTTTAATATAATATATTAACACTAATATAAGCCATAAATATTAATACAAGTAATAAAAATCAAATGTTCAATGTTTTAATGAAAATAAAGGGGGTTTTGGTAATAGATTTATTGATTGATTGCTAAAATAAAATGAGATTTTATTTCATGACTTTTTTCCCAATATTTCACGTATTTTTCTAATGAAAATAAAATATTTTGTAAAGTTTTTATTTGTTTCTTTGAATCAAACATATTATAGTTATTTTTTGTTTAATTGAGTCATTCGTAAGCAATTTATCACAGCATTAAATAATACGGCATTGAATTTAACAATCGTTTATACATTTCTTGTTAAAATATTATCACATATAGACGTCTGTCGATATTTTACTGTCAAAATGTATACAAAACAAAACAATTGAAGGTATTTTGTTTTGTATAGACTTTTACAACAGAATAGTTTTATTTGTAATTAATTAACTAAACATTTATGCCGTAATCAAAGGTTTTTGACAAAACCTTTTTCTTTTTGAAATAACTCACGAAATTCAATGAGTTTTTAAATGTATAACAATATGTAATATAATAAAAGTTAACTTCAAATAAAAATTATCTCAAAATGTAATCTCTAATCCTATAACGAGATCACTATTAATCATGTATTTAAGATTACAGTAAAGCAAAGCAATTGTTATAATTATTGTAAATTGTATTTTATTGAATGCTGTGTTAAATCGGAAGTTACCCTTAAATCGAGATTTAATTTTTATTGAATTATTTCACGATTTCTATGATTTTATTATAATTATTACTAACAATGACTTTGATTTTGAGTGAATTTATTTCAAGGATTTTGTATAAATATTTATTTGATTTTGATTTCATAATACATGAAACGAACAGAAAATTGTTAAACAAAATTCAAATGATTTTTAAACAAAACTACTTAAAAGACAATTTTATTCAACACAATATAAACACACTTTTCGTTATTTAGATTTTGTTATAACAAAAACAAACACAAGATATTGTATAATATCCTAAATATAGTATTCATATATACATTGAATTACATATTTAGTTGAATCGATTCGTGATTTAAAATGAATTATTAAAAGGTATTTAAGAGATATTGTGAGGAAAAAAGTGGAGACATGTATAAGTAGTGAATATATAGTTTTTGCAGTGAGTTTTTTCATTCATAAAATTTATGAATTTATTTTTAACTGTAAAACAAATACCTTAAACATAAGGAATACATTGAATTCAATTTCATACAAGACTATTATATTACCCGAATTGAAAAGTCATTAAAAATTCAATTATATGTTTGGTTTGGTTTCACGAAATTGTTATCTATTGAAGAATTTTATATACATTTTACTCATTCATTCAGCGGACGTAAAATACAGTCACAAAAGCTAAATATTTTTTTGTAAATTATTTTTTTACAAAACAAGTTTTTTCATCATTTTATGTTTTTTACTTCTTTTGATAAACATTTTTTCATGACTTAAGACAACAGTATATACGATATATTGTATATATTTTTCAATCAATTTCAGAGATTTATTAGACGAAAGTGATTGACTGTTAAGCAATGTTTTGGCTTTGGATATAAATAATAAGAGAAACAGAGAGTTCTGTTGTCTATCCGAGAGAGAGAGAGAGAGAGAGAGAGAGAGAGAGAGATGTGAGGGCCAGTGGTTTTTGATATGACTGGTGGTGTTTGGGGTTGGGATGAGTGGATAATCACAATTCATTCATCTCTTTCATTTTGAATGGCTGTGCAATCAATCAGAAAAGTAATGTTCACAACATTTTGATTGGTTTATTCGTTTAGTCTTTCATTGTATAATACAATTTGTATTGTATAAAAAATATCAAAAATATTATTAATAACTTCGATTGCAAAATAGTTGCAACTTCTATCAAACTATGTATTAAAATGTAATCTTAAGTACATTTCTCTTACAATAACCTAACATAATATCCATTAAAGTGATGTTAAATGAGAATCTCATTTATGTAGAGATCGTCGACGAGATTATATAAATATAAGATAATCAACAATCCATTCATACAAGTAGTTCACAAACCATAGTGAATTCAAATGACCAAAAAGGCACTGATTTCACGAGATTATTAGTTAATAAGATTAATTGGTGGGCAGATCTCTCTCTCTCTCTCTCTCTCTCTCTCTCTCTCTCTCTCTTACATTTTACTTTTTCTGAAATAACTTATTACTTATTTTATATATATTTGTAATGAAGAGGTGAGGCGTAAACCCCAAACCTATGGTAATTGTGATCGTGTTGTTCACTAATTCAGTTCACAAAATATTTGCCAATAACTCATTTAAGTTTAGCTATATTTTAAAATATAATACTTTTAAACAAACAATACGAAAGTATTATAATACTTACTCATAAAATATATTTAACAAAATGAGATAAAAGTATTTATGAACACTGAATCCAATAACAATAAACACCAAAACCCAATTGAAAGTTGTCTCTCATTTTTCTTTTACAAAATTAAATAACAAATGAGTTAATTATATAATAGTTAACAATTAGATTAGTTTTCATAAAAAGTTGTACCCTTTCTTCGCACAACTCATCTCTCCATTTGACTTCATTTGTGATGTGTTTTCGCAAAATAAAAACTAATAATTAATTTAAATTTCAAATCACACTATAATAAGCAGTTATTATACACTGAGTTAAGAATTAATTTGAATTTTAAATTAATTAATTATAACGAATGGTGTATTTTAAACTCGAGAGAAAAAAACTAATTTTTTTTTCTCAAAACCAAAAAGGAAATAATATTTGTTTTAATAAATTCAAGCAAAATGTTTGAGACATTTGAGTGCAAAAGACATTTCTCGCTTTTAGTTATGTATTTTCAAAAGACTTTGTTTCGTGAATTTTTTTAAAAAATCTCAGGCAATTAGTTAATTACATTGTATTGAATTAATACTAATAATCCCAGTCCTGTCAAGTGAACGAGTTATTGAATAATACTTATAGATGTTGTGAACTCACAGGAAATATATGTGCATTTCGATCAAAATATCGAAATATATGTCAAAATATTAGTTAATTGATGTCAAAATAGTGTATTTTATATTTTTCAATCAAGTTCGTCTGTACTTTTTTAATATTTCTAAAACAAATATTTAATTATCAAATGTACTAAAAAATGTACTTAAATTGGACCATGCACAACTAACCAGTTAATGTTTAAATTTTACAACATTTTCAAATTAAAAAAGTTTTTAATTTAGAATTATTGATGATTTCTACAGAAATGTTGACTTTAATGATAGATTGAGAACATATTTACTGACAGATTACCAAAAGTTTCCGCGAATCCTGTCTTTAAACAAAAGCATAAAATAATACAAAAATAGATAAAATAGGATTATTTTTGACTGTCATTAGAGCACATAATTACTGAACTAAACAGCGATTATCGCTATTTTTAAAAATCACTCTCTAATTAGATAATAATTGCAATTATAATTGAGATTCACATCTATTATACATCTGCTTATCAAACATATTGTTTTAAAATAATATATTTAAGACATCCGCCTTTACATTGAGATATACGGATTTGTAACTTTACATAACATTAATTGAATATTTATTACATTGAATTGAATTAGAATTACATAATAATAATTAATTTAAATTTCAAATCACACTATAATAAGCAGTTATTATACACTGAGTTAAGAATTAATTTGAATTTTAAATTAATTAATTATAACGAATGGTGTATTTTAAACTCGAGAGAAAAAAAAACTAATTTTTTTTTCTCAAAACCAAAAAGGAAATAATATTTGTTTTAATAAATTCAAGCAAAATGTTTGAGACATTTGAGTGCAAAAGAGATTTCTCGCTTTTAGTTATGTATTTTCAAAAGACTTTGTTTTGTGAATTTTTTAAAATCTCAGGCAATTAGTTAATTACATTGTATTGAATTAATACTAATAATCCCAGTCCTGTCAACTGAACGAGTTATTGAATAATACTTATAGATGTTGTGAACTTACAGGAAATATATGTGCATTTCGATCAATATATTGAAATATATGTCAAAATATTAGTTAATTGATGTCAAAATAGTGTATTTTATATTTTTCAATCATGTTTGTTTGTACTTTTTTGCAGGGCATTTAATATTTGTAAAACAAATATTTAATTATCAAATGTACTAAAAAATGTACTTGAATTGGACCATGCACAACTAACCAGTTAATGTTTAAGTTTTACAACATTTTCAAATTAAATAAGTTTTTAATGTAGAATTATTGATGATTTCTATAGAAATGTTGACTTTAATGATAGATTGAGAACATATTCGCTGACAGATTACGAAAAGTTTCCGCGAATCGTGTCTTTAAACAAAAGCATAAAATAATACAAAAATAGATAAAATAGGATTATTTTTGACTGTCATTAGAGCACATAATTACTAAACAAAACAGCGATTATCGCTATTTTTAAAAATCACTCTCTAATTAGATAATAATTGCAATTATAATTGAGATTCACATCTATTATAACGTTACATCTGTTTATCAAACATATTGTTTTAAAATAATATATTTAAGACATCCGCCTTTACATTGAGATATACGGATTTGTAACTTTACATAACATTAATTGAATATTTATTACATTGAATTGAATTAGAATTACATATTCTTAGTATAACATATAGATTTATTTAATTAGAAATATATTTATAGAAAGTATTATAGAATTTACAAATATAATTTACCAATATAATTGGATCATTTAATTATAATTTATTAATTCATTAAAATATTATTTGTGGATTAAATGAATTATTTAATTGATTAACTTGATAATTTCAACAATCTATTTAAAGTGCTGTTGTTAAAGTAAATTTGCATTCATTTGCTAAACTTGGAAAAATATACTTCAGATAATGTTTTGTTCGCAAATTTACAAATATAATTTACAGATATAATACGCTATCATCTAATTATAGTTAATAATTATGGATTAAAAATATTACTTATGGATTAAATGAATTATTTAATTGTATAACTTGATAAATTCAACTGATATTTATAGAAAAATCTATTTAAAGTGCTGTTGTTTTTGTATTACAATAATTAATAATTGAATGCATTCACTGAATGGTAAACTTGAAAATATAGATAATATTTTGTTCGCAAATTTCTTTCTTCAGGTATTGTTATTTTCATCGTTCAAATCGTCGGTTAAGTATGATTTGTGTGAAAAATAACCTATACTTTCATACGATTGGATGTCTTCGCTGAACACAACAGAAAGAAAAGATATAATGAGAAACTCATTACAATTATTTACGCAAAAGAAATAGTTTACATATCATTTGGTGGAAGAATAAAATGAAATAAACGCTCGTTTATTGCCGTAAAGAGTATTAGTGTCTCTCGTATTTTAAAAGTCGTTTCTTTCTCGCAGTTTTCAGTCACTATTGAGTGAATAAAATAAAATTCATATCAAAAAAACAAACGCAAATAGTATTTCTATTGAAATCAATGCCATTATTATTATTTGTGTTGAGAAGAGAATAACACATAAATTATTTCGCGAAGTATTTTTGTGTTGTTTTCATTTTATATGTAATTTTTTGGGGAAAAAATAATTTAAATAATAATTTATTGCATTTTCAAAGTGAACAAGAAATTCTCTCTCTCTCTCTCTCTCTCTCTCTCTCTCTCTCTCCCATCCAAACTGTCCATCGCTTTGTGTTTGTCTTAATTCTCTGGTGTATAAGNCTCTCTCTCTCTCTCTCTCTCTCTCTCTCTCTCTGCTATTAGAAAATAAAAGTTTTAAATTTAATATTGAAGGCAAATGTTGTGATGAATATAATCTTTAGGCTATAATTCTTACGACACGTTTCGCATTGTTTTAAATCACGTATTCATTACACACTCAAAGCCCTGATATAAAAAGGCAATTAATGCTATAATTTGTTCATTTGTTAAGTTTTGTTGCTTTTCTGTTTCACTAAATTCACAATTCAAACGACATTTCGTGAGCGAAAACAATAACAAATCAACACAAATAAAAAACAAGAAATTTCTTATTAATTAATTTAATAAAACGAAAACATTTAAAATGAATTTAAAAAACAAATTTGTTTTTATCATTGAATTCATTAAAAGTTTTATGAAAAGAATGAGTTTTTTTACAAATATAATAACAGGGAGTGAATAATATGGGGTATAAAATAGTGGACGTCTTTAACGAAATAAATTTGTTTTGTTTTGTAAAAAACTTTTAATATCTTAATAAGTAAAGTGTTGTTCACTATAAACAGGTGGTCAGAGATTGAATACAAGTGTATGTATGCGGGGATCGGGAGAAACACACCTTTCTATACACTATTGAACGTGTATTACACGGAATGTAAGCCCCATTTCCACCCACTTGTATACATATATACCTGTGTTTCTTATGTTATCGTTAATTATTAGATTAGATATGGGAAACGCACGGATCGTGTGCCTGATATATGTATACCACAAGTCTATTACATGTGTTGGGCCTTTAAAAAAAGCTCTGGACTCTCAAAAACCAATTATTGATTGACTACTGAGTGATATATTATTTACAATTAAATAGTAAATGAAAACTTTTCCAACAGTTTTATCAAATATATAAATCACTATTTAATGTTTACAACAAAACTAATAACTACTGAAATCTCTATTACGGCTACAGTTTTGTGTTAGATATAAAATAGATGCCAAACTCGTTGTGTTTGTAACCGGGAATTGAAGTGTAGTTTTGTTGCATAGATTTGTTGTGTTATTCATTTCTCGGTCCCAATAAAATACTAGTTAACGATTGTTTCCACAATCAGAGCCCATATTTAAAGTTATTTTTATTTAATGTAAATATTTCTATAAAAACGAAGGATTTTTTGGTGAGAAAGAGAAATAAATATTAGCTTTTCTTTATGTGTTGTCTGAATGACCCAAAAAACAAACAAAAAATAATACTGAATAAAACTGTTGTTCATTCAATTGATTTATATCTAAAAATACCTTTTTTGCTAATAATCTCTCTCTCTCTCTCTCTCTCTCTCTCTCTCTCTCTTTCTCTGGGATTATAATAAAACAAAATAACATTTTATTCAAAATAATTCGTTATTATTTTGTGTTTTGTTAAAAATTTTTGTTTGTTTTTTGGGTCATTCAGACAACACATAAAGAAAAGCTAATATTTATTTCTCTCTCTCTCTCTCTCTTTAAGATAATAATTAATGTTAAGGAAACAAATGGTGAATATCATTATATATTATTTTCAAATTCAATCGTTTTGTTGGAAATTTTCATAATTTATCAAATCTTTTTCAAGAGATATATAGAAAATAAATTGAAAAACAAAACAAAATATTTTTTGTTAAAAATTAGTATTTTATATATTATTCTTCTATCAAAATAAAAAACTCAATAATAAAATACTGATTAAATAATTCAATCAAAAACTACAAATACATCGGATATTAACATAAGTTATAAATGATATTTAATTTGTATTTCAAAGCACAGGTAATGCAAATACAGAGAGATTTTAGTTGTTTTTATTTGTTTAATGTTTTGGTAAAAAGGCTTAAATTCATTGGAAAAACGCTTTTCTAACTAAAAGTAGAGATTAACAAAACACAAAATAATAACGAATTATTTTGAATAAAATGTTATTTTGTTTTATTATAATCCCAGAGAAAAAGAAAAAATTATTTATAATTTAAATGTTGTCTTATTTTGATAAGAAAATCGTAATTTTATCATAAAAATTGTATAAATATTTTGACTTTTATATAAAAAAGTTATATTATTATTAATAACTGATGGTATGATTTGATAATAAAAATAAGACATTTTGTGATAGAAATCATCTCTTGTGGTCCTCATATATAACTTAAAATCTCAGTTATCTTTTGACACGAATAAGAAATATTACATATATTTTGTGAGAAAAAAATAACTTGTGATAAATTTCTCTCTCATTTTATAGTCTATATTAAACCTCATATAATATTTTGTCAAATTTATGAACTTATCATTGAATTTTGTCCGCGTATTCTCTCATTTATTTCACCACAAATGTCATGTTTTTCAGCCAAATATAATAAAATATATTTTCTTTAATAATCGCTTAAATCTTGTTCTCCAGTATATAATCGTTTGGAAAAATCAGTTAATAAACTGTTTTAAAACTTATAAAATACCTTTGGTTTCAGACACGCAGAGCTAACTATGGAAACCCTTAACAGTTATTTTCTATACATTATTATTGAGAAGAAATTATATTTTTATAAGTAGTTATAAAATTAATTTTTTATATCTCTATTTATTTGTCGGAAAAGAAATATTTTTTGACAATTTATGTTATACTGACTTAAAGGCAGATTCAATCAAACTTTCCATAAGTTTATACTGTATTTATTGTCAATAAATTATAAACTCTATATATTTAATAAATACAGTCAAGCATTTAATTAACGGAACTTTACTCTAACCGTCAATTACTGTAATTTTAATTTATTTATTTTGCTTTAAAAAAATTAATGAATTATTTAAGACAAAAATTTGAAATTCACAGTCTATTAAAGAAAATTACATTTTCGTGTAATAATTATGTAATCGTATCGAGAATTATAGTGACATCTCATAGAAATATTGCCAAACTTTACCCTAAAGTTTGTTCACTATATGCGAGTTAAGGCAAGTTTTTTATCATATAATGCCTCAGTTCTCTGTCTTTGAGCTCTCGATGCTTTTCAGAGATTGTTATTTATTTAATATATTATTTTTTGATAAACACTTTTGAATAAAGTATTAGGAAATTATTGGTTATATAATATTTATACAACAAATTAATTATATAGGGATACGGATTTTGGCTCGAAGTGACAATTGCTGAATTAATAGTCAATTAATTAATTTTTACATTTAATTTAATGCTCTCTTATCTGTTGAATAAATGGATTTAATTTGTATTAAAAATTAATACAATTTCTTAATTATTTATATGAATTCAATGATTATTTTAAAAAATCAAATTTTAATTTTTTATTTCTTAAATTATATGTAATCGAGAGAAACAAATATTTATATGTATTAATAATTTATAGTTTTAGGAATATTTGTGTTTTTAAATGAACTGCATAATTAATTAATGTATAATTCAAATGACCAATATAAATATTTAATTTTTACATATGTCTTGTAGTGAACTATTTAAATAAATATATTTTTATAAAATAAACTAATTTTTAAATTAATCAAAAACCAAATTAAACAAAATTAAAATTAATTAAAATGTATGAACATTTAGTGATGAATATAATTTTTCAACAAATAATTGCCATAAAAATTGGGTTAAAAAGTGCGATAATTTTCAATAAGTATTCAACGCTTTGGTACAAATATAATCTCATTATTAATCGTCTAAATATTGAAAATCATATCAAATATTAAATTTATTTAACAACAAATATTATATTAATATAAACATATGAACATGGCCATTTAAACTAAACTAAACCTTCTGGTACACAACAACAATATTTACTGTATTTTATACGTTATATTTAATTTGACAGATGGAAAAGTTTTCATTTACTATTTAATTGTAAATAATATATCACTCAGTAGTCAATCAATAATTGGTTTTTGAGAGTCCAGAGCTTTTTTTAAAGGCCCAACACATGTAATAGACTTGTGGTATACACTCCGAAATTTATGTCTCAATATAGGTACAAAGCTATGAGGATTAATTCTCGTTAATTAGCATAGTATAGAGCAGTGCACTTCTTCGCACATTGATGGCAAATGCAACCCTTTTTGTGAACTA
>CAJPIZ010004433.1:0-10272 GCA_905368565.1 Medioppia subpectinata
TCGGCACAAAGCTCTGCGATTGTCGAGATTGAAAGGAGAGAAATACCCGCCATTCAAATATACCCGGAATCGTCACAAACAGTTGTTAGGGGCGGAAGGTTTGCGTTTTGCTTACAATTATGATAACTACTATTTCTATAAAACTAATGGTAAAAATTGTATTTATAGCGCATTATTTCAATGTCGGGTTACATCTGGTGTCCCGACGCCTACTGTTGAGTGGCGCCGAAGCGACGGAAGTTTATTCACTCCCAGCACTGAACTACTCGATGGTGTCCTCAGATTCAATAGAGTGACCGGCGATGAAGACGGCGCCTACATCTGCACTGTATGTCAATTGTTTAATATATGGACTATAAAACAGCTAATAAACAATGCTTTAAAATTAGGCCGAAAATATAGCCGGAAGAGTAACAGCACAGGCAGTGCTCAGAATACAGGGCGCGCCCACTGTTAAGATTCTACAGTCGAGTCCCTATAGAGTTCGGCCAAATGAAAAAGTGAGGCTCGAATGCGAGGCAAACGGAGATCAGACATCAAACTTAATTTGGAGACGAGTATCACATCAACTACATTCTGGAGCACCAATTCTGGTCGCCGGCACTGAGAGTGAGGGCAGAGCCGTCATAGAAATATCAAATGTGACCGCATCTGACTCCGGAGTATATGTGGTATGTCTTGTATTGAATTATCGTTGATTTGTACAAAACCATTGCTTGTCTGCGCATTAGTGCACCAGTACTTCGCCGTTTGGTACCATTGAAGAGCGCATTCATCTAATAGTTGAGGACGACTTAATGGGAACAGTTGTGCCGCATATCGTAGTTGAGGATCGAGTGGTAACCGTTGCCGCCGGCAAAAGGGCTACTCTTAGATGCTTTGTTAGAGGGACTACACGTCCGGTTGAATTAAGTTGGATTCGAGCCGGAAATCAATCACTTCCCACATCTTAGTGAGACGACTATAGCATGGATTGGATGGCAATGCAGTCAATGAGTGACACAAAGCACTCAATCGACGAATCATAAGCAAAATGGCATTACATAGACAGCACACAAATGCACTAGACTTACAACACAGCACCCGACCCAACACTCCCTACTCATTCCCGTTACTACTATATACCCTGTATTCCCATTGTTTCTCATTTATTCTTATGTATTTATATTGTTTGGGCTATTATTTGATATTTTCATTAGTATTCATATAATTTATAACTTATTAAATACTTTTTTAACACTTATTATTGATTGACGGGTCGGTCAATGGGTTTGAGGTAAGTGTTAAACTCTAAGCCCATTATAAACTCAATGCACAGCAAAACATCTCATATAAAACGTTACGTTATTTTATCGACAAATTGCCAACAATTGGCACCAAATGTGTGACTCATTGTCCAAAAGGGGCGCAAAGACTGTGTATTGACACAAATGGTTGCCGTAATTACTGGACAAACAAAGTGTCAAAACAAACGCCTCTATAAAAGTGTTGTCACACAAGAAATGGTCGATTGAATCGTTGTTTTGGTCCCGAAGTATGACAATTGCAGACCAGTGTTGGATGCGTTGAACGCCTCCACCGATGACAACGACAATGAGTGGTCAGTCGCCGAAGACGACGGGTCTGTCGCCAAAGGAGGGGCCGCCGGGAACTAAGGTCACGATTCGGGGCGAAAACTTAGGCAAATCCCAGGAGGACCTGATCTCTGTGTCCATNACCGATGACAACGACAATGAGTGGTCAGTCGCCGAAGACGACGGGTCTGTCGCCAAAGGAGGGGCCGCCGGGAACTAAGGTCACGATTCGGGGCGAAAACTTAGGCAAATCCCAGGAGGACCTGATCTCTGTGTCCATCTGCGGTGTGGAGTGTCTTATGTATAGCGAATGGTTGACCTCACAGAAGATCATCAGCCGATCGTCTCGTTGTAAAGGCTTGGGTGATGTGATTGTCACCACTCGGAGCGGCGGTCGCGGCTCATCCACAGTGCAGTTCAAGGGCTACGAAGAGATCGTCGGCCCCACCAAAGAGTCGGCCGTTTGGGTCAACGAAGACGACTACTACCAGTCGTCCGCCAGACACCGGCCGACGTCGCCGGCGATGATGTACTCAACGGATCCGTTGGGTCTGTGCGTCGACGACGACTCGCCGACCAGCGGTCGCAGCGGAAAGATTAGTGACTCTTTGTTTCGCGAGTTGTTTCCGGACGCGTTGGAGGCGACGCCCCAGTCGTACGCCAACATCGCGTCCGACCACTTCCTCCCCGACTGGTATCTCCTTCAACACCACAACAACACCTCATTCAATGACCTCAAGCGAGGGTTGGATTCGCTTCGCGCCAAATGCGAGGCACAGTTGACGCCCAACGCGTCGTCAGCGCCGGTGACTTTTCTCAAGACAAACGTATTGCCAGTAATTGAATGCTTAGACGCGTTGAAAGCGCTTCATTTGGCGCTCAAGAAAGACAAGCAAGAGGTGGGACCCGATCTGAACGCAAAGGTGGACGACTTGATCCGCAAGTCGACCGAAGAGGCGCACGCCATCTTCGACGCCGTCCTCTCCCGCAAAGATAAGGCCGACTCGACTCGCAATGCACTCAATGTTCTCCAGAGGTATCGGTTTCTCTTCAATCTTCCCTCAAATATCGACAAAAGTATACTTAAAGGCGATTACGATATTGTGATCAATGACTTCAGTCGCGCCAAATCGCTCTTCTCTAACACATCCGTCAATGTCTTCGCGAAAGTGTATTCAGAAGTCGTGCAAAGAGTGGAGAAGTTTCGGGCGATGCTTAACGAGAAGCTTAGACTCAGCTGTTGTCAGAATGACGGCCGCAATGTTGACGAAGTGAAACGATTGATACGATATCTGAATAGTTTAGACCAATCGGGAGATCCCGCCTGGGATTCAATCAATACCATTAAACAGACACTCCTCTCGTCCGTCGAGAAATGTCGAGACAAACACAAGAACTCAAAGCCTAAACCCGTTGCCATCGAAGCCGAAGACATGAGTGACAACGAAGAGAGTGTTGGATATCCAGTGGAAGCGCCAAAACAAATACAATTTGTCGAAGAGTTAACTAATTTGTTCAATCAGTCGTTTCCGGATTTGTTTCGTTTGGGAACCGCTTATCTGAATGGAGATCTCTATACTAAAGAGACGTTCGAACAGTTGAGAGCGAAAGACGATGTCTTCCATAAGGAAATGGTTGAGAAACCGATCCAAACACTGTGTGATGAGATGAGAGCAGCCATTTTGCCCAACTCTATCAAAAACATGCCTCACGTCCAGCAGTGGTCGTACGAGATCGACGAGCAACTGGTCCTGTGGTTACCTTATTGTTTGCGGTGTGTAATCAACTGTTGCTCTAATCTCTCAAAACTGGAGCTGTCGTCGAATCCCAACCAAAATGTGTTGAAACCATTGATTCAATTGATTTTCGACCTTCGGGTCCATTCGATGCAATGTCTGTTCAATCAAAGCGCGTCTGAGATCAAGAATTTGCACACAAAGGAGATGTGGGACATACAGCTGGACGACACTGTCGGCGCTCGCACTCAGTTACCACTCCTATACGAGTGCAAAGTTGTCGAGATCTTACAGTTGGTTCGCGAGACTGTACTGCAGGTGCGCGGCACCGACGACACCGACATCTTCAGCCAAATCAACGTTCAGGGATCAGTCAAACAGTTGGCCCAAACGCTGCTCCAGTCGTTCATCTGCGCCCTCGAGAAGACAGTGTCCACTCCACACAACTCTCCCTCATCGACGCCCAAAGCGCTGCCCCGACTCGAAGACCGGACACTCATCGTGTTATGCAATTGTGGTTTCACTTACAATCAGGTGATACCACGGCTTCACGAGTCGTTCGAGAAGTTTGGTTATCCGGACATGAATTTAGTGATGAAAATCACGCAAAACAAGTTCAAAGACCTCGAGAATCGACTCTTCGATCAGTACATCGAAGGGAAGTGCGATGTCGTGATCGGAGGCATAGAGCCGGCCATGTATTTGTTTGAGACCGAATGGTTCACCACTAATGCCACGCCCAGTGATGTCAGCTATTATGTGAAAGAGATGCTCATGAATCTGATCGAGATTCAGGCCGAGGTCTACCAAATAGCGCCCGCATTAGTCGAGAAAGTGATGTATTTTATAGTAGAGTCGGCGCTCGAAGAAGTGGAACGACTATACGATAGCATTGCGGCCAAAATCACGGACACGGCTCGAGTCCAGTCGGTGATCGATATCGGCGCTCTTCGGCTGGCGTTCGCTCACTCGAGGCAAGAGTTGACGGTTTTGTCGAATAAGAAACTCAACGAATGCCTGAACTGTCTATTGGTTCACAATTACGATATCAACGATGATTTGGTCGACAAAATACTCAACACATTTGAACAGTCAATGCATTTGCAGTTAAGTTGTTTCCGATACGAGTTCGAGGGACTCCTGTTAACCGTTTGAACACTCCGTTTGTGTGCATTGTTTTTATATAATCTTTCAATAATAATGTTATTCTTTAAATAAATGATAAATTCTGTACGAAAATCGACTTCTTTTTTGAATGAATTTTAAAATTTTTATTTTATATGAAAAACTTTAGATTTTATAAATTATAATACATTTGGTCTAAAAGTTTATATGTTTGACAACAAAAAAATAATGTTATTTATTACAAGTGTTTGGAAATATTTATGTGTAATCAGTATTGAAATAAAATCGATTTAATTTTAATTTAGGTTTTGTTTTTTGCTAATGAATTAAAAGTTCTGTTGAAATATTTGTTATTCAAATAAAACTGGTATTAAATGCGGAATTTGTTTTGTTTGGGGAAATTGCAGCCCGACATCTGGATCACCTCACTGGCCGCGTAGTTACCACTCTTGATGCAGACATCGATGGGTTGGCCGCGGATCAGTTGGGCTAAGAATCCGCCCACGAATGCGTCGCCTATAAAACAAAGACATTGGGAGTCAATCGGGTATTAAAGTGAAAGTGAAAGTACCCGAAGGGTGGGTACGACTACATACTGGCGCCGTTGGTGTCGACGATATTTTTTTCTGGTATAGGAGTGACCGGAAACTCTTTAATGCCGGTCTCCTTAGCGTCTGCGAGCACTACATTCCCCTTTCCCTGAGTGAGAATCACTTTGCGACCCGTTTTGCGGTTCTGACTCTCGTGTTGAGCCATTTTGATGGCGATGTCTTTGAGTTCGGACGCCTCCCAACCCATCATTTGCGAGAACTCTCGGCCCTCCGTTTCACTCGCGAACATATAGTCAATGTATGGATAGATTTGGAGCAACTCTTTGGAGAATTTGGTGCAGATATAGGCGGCCGACAGCGCGAACGCAAACACTTTCCCCTCATTCTTCTGGCAGTGTTGGGCCAAATTGAGGGCCGACTCCACACTCACCGCCAAATGATAGCCAGAAGTGAGAAAATACTTGGCTTTGTCTAAGTGTGTGGTGTTGTCGGCGATGTGTTTCACATTAAACTTAATACTCGCGCCGAGAAAAGCGCAAAGCGATCGGTTCTTCCCGTTATTGGTTATAAGACAGGCGCAAACACCGGTGGTCTCATCCTTGTCCACCATATACACCACATTCACGCCATCGCCTTTCGCTTTGGCCTCCATTTTCTTTCCATAGACATCATCGCCAACGCAACCGAAATAAGTGGTGATATTTGGGTTTTGGCCGAAGAACCACTGAACGCAACGCATACTGTTCTGAACGCTTCCTCCCGCGGAATATTCCACTTTATACTCTTTGAGGAGTTCGGGAACCAAACCCTGATGTTTTTCACCGGCCATGATCTGGTCGTTCGGCCAAAGGCCGTACTTCTTGAGGAACTCTGGCTTAGCGTTCGCCAGTATATCCAGCAATGGATTACCCAAACCAAGAAGTAAACCCTCTTTCGGTATCTCTTTTGGCGCCTCTTTTGGTGGGGGTTTAGCTGTCGCTTGTGTTGGGGTTTTGGGTTGAGGTTTGGATTGAAGGGATTGATTTGATTGAGTCGATTGATTGGATTGAGTGGATGAGCTCTTGGCCGCCGGGGCGGCTTTTTTCTTCGGAACCGACTTATTTCCAGACATTTTTGGTATTTATTTGATTGACTGATAGTTTCAACGAATTGTTATAATTTATTTAAATAACATTTGATTGTTTGAAGCGAGAGTTTAACAATATATGTTTGTATTAGATTTAACTCCGATTCCTGTAGTGTATTGTTAAACAACTAATTAAAAAGCGCTAATAAAACACCAAAATCTTGTAATAGGAAAAACATTTTACTTTACAGACAGAAAAAATTAATTACAGACACGAAGAGATCAAAACATTTGAAGAGATTAATAGCTTTTAGATCTCGGAATTATAAATGTTAAACAAACTCGAAGTCAACTATTCTTTGAGTTATTTATTATTTATAGTACAGAATAAATGCATCTCTTCTTCGACAACATATAGTTGTTTGCAATTTATTTCTCAAACAAAATATATTTATTGTTTTCATTTCCTCTTCAGTCCACCACTTAATCCATTGCCTCATCTCTTCATCCCTTCAATCCCTACTAATTATTTCTCATCACAACTCTATTCACAACAAATGTTCTTTCGTTTTATTAATTTCTTTAATAGCTAGAAAAAAGCGAGAGAGAGAGAGAGAGAGAGAGAGAGAGAGAGAGATTGACTGATGGAGGAGTGAATGTCGTGACTCAAAGCAGTAATGGATCTCAAATAAAAGTGAGAGAAGAGCTAATTTCGAGTGTATTATCAGTTTGTGGTATGACTTGGAGTGAGTGTTGCAAACAAAAGATCCTTTTAAATGGTTTGTTGAGAACAGACATCACAGACAATATGTTTCTAAATATATATCATAACTGACACTCACTTTATTCACAAATAATATCACATATTATATTGTTTTTGGCTTTTGATGTCAAATAATAAGATGTGAATTGAGTTTACTATAAATTTCGATGATTTCTTCTTTGCGATGCCATTTGGGAAATGTATTGATGTTTCATAAAAATAGGCGAAGTCTTCTATATATTGGGCCCTATCTCTCAATTTTGGTTATTGTTGTCAAACATTTCGTTATGTCTTATCTCCCATTCAGTCATCGCAAAGAAGAGATAGTTTTTTATATGTTTAGCTTTTTATTCATTCAAATTCTCTCTCATCTCATAACATTATAATGCCTTTCATTCATATGTTATATTATTTTGTTATCAAATTATTTTTTCGCATATAATAAAAACAACTTTTATTTTAATTTAATTAATTAAGTTAAGTATTGGTGAACTTCAAATTGCACATCGTTAATAATAAAATTATGTCATCAATTAATTAATTATAATTTAATAGTTATTTAATCGGATTATAAACGTCTCACGAATTAATGAATTTAAGTTTTAATGTGTTTTCAAATAAATTATAAACGATTGTAATATCAATCAAAATCAGTGATAATAAATATAACACATTATTATACAGTATGTTGAATGTGTCCCTCAATTGCTGGCGCTTTCTATAGCCGTCCTATTGTTTAAAGCAATTAACCTATTATTGCTTTATATTTAATTAATTAATTATTCACTTTAATTAAATAAAAGTACACTTTATTATAAAAATCACAGAATAATCAATAAATAAGAAAATAACTAAGAAAATGTACGAAAGAAAAAACATGTTATAAAATGTAGAAAAACGGAAATAAATCGAAAAATCGATTAAAGTTTGACAGAATTTTGCTTTACTTTTATTTCACACATACTTTACTACTATTAATATATATTAATAAATAGCTAGAAAAAAGCGAGAGAGAGAGAGAGAGAGAGAGAGAGAGAGAGAGATTTAAGTCTAGAATACGGTCTGTAGTGTTCAATATATAACACACATATTCTAATAGTTATGTTGAACTAAAAGTAAATTTAATGTTTCCAATGATTTTTTTAACCACAATTCAGATATGAATAATGTGGTTTATAGAATAGTTCGGCCCTCTCCCCCTCCGCCCCACACCCTATGGGATTTAACATGGGATTCCAGTCTATAGCTATATTTTAACATGGGGGTCTTGTTATCATATGGGCAATGTTAACTCTATGGGACTAATGCTAATTTTATGAACAATGTTAAGTCTATGGGCAATGCTAAGTCTATAGCAATGCTAATCCTATGCATCACCGGAATTGTGGCTAACGTATAGAATCGGTGTGTGAGTTGTTTATAAGCAAATGGTTTTGTTATTGTGTTTAATCAATACGAAGAAAGAAAGCATAACTCAATAGAGAATAGAGTATTGCATATGTATTAGCGCTTACATAACGAGCACAAAGTCTAAGGTAAATGACACCTGAAATACAAGGCTTACAGTCTCAACAGATCCGTACCATTCAAACCGACCTCATTCTCATAGAGGGTCTCCAATGGCAACATCTCTTCCTCTGCGGCATCTAATGATCGCAATCACCAATAAATGACTTATTATTTCGATTATAGACTTATTGCTCTCTAATCTAATGTTTTTCCAGTAATCAGATTAGCAGCTAATCTCAAGTTTTGTCTAATTATCTAATATAACATCAATTAGTGAAGGGATGGGTTCGAGTTGTTCAGTGATGAGTCGCAAACAATACGATCACTACTCAGATATAAGCGGACACTCGCCTAATAATCCGACAAAGTATTGGGATTCGGGATTAATGGACAACAAGTCACACAACACGGCATCGCCTTTTAGTCCAGTGATGACCCATCAAAACGTCGGACACTTTATTCCGATTCATACCTCACTTCCAGTCGTTTCCATCGCTAATGAATGCACTGTTGTTTCGGTCGACGAATACAAGAATTGGCTTCGCGTCAAACGCTCCGGTCTTTTGGGTCCGACAAACACTTTGGTCAGGTGTAGGACAGCGACTATACGCTCAACAAATGGTACTTTATAGAAATATTAGAAATATACAGTACGTTATATCAAGTTTTACTATTAAAATCATTCAAATTTAAAATAATTGTATGAAATACTTTTAAAAATAATATTTGTTTAATATTAAGTGCAAAAAACTCTTTTTAGCAAAAAGTTTTTTAATAAATTTATGTACTTTTTAATTAAGGATGTTGTGATAAAATTTTGAGAACATTAAGGTTTTTCTTAAGATTTACTCTATAGTAAATTTTCATTAGAGAAATCTATAAAAACAGCTCTTAACTAAATTAATTGTTTATTTTTTGCAGTTATACAATATTTAAATTAACAATTGTGAAAACATTTAACTTTTTTTTGTAAAAATTTAAAGTAAATTTTTAACTAAATTTTGAAACTTTATTCTAAATGAAATTTTCACTAAAATGTTGATGACTACTTTTTTAAGATTTTGTCATTAATAATGACTCATTATGTACTAATTTAAAATGTTACATTGCAAGTGCACTTACTGTTATCTGCCTACACTTCGTATTCTAGTACACTTTTTTATGCATTTAATATGACTTAAAAACACTATTTTTGTTTTTGTCTAAATGTTCGTAAGTGTAATCGAGACATAAATAATTGCTAACACTCATTAACAACCTGGTAATTTATTTATTTTGCAAAAATATTGTACCTTAAGTCCTATGTAACACGTTTACCATGATCGCGTATGAAACACAGAATTTCCATAATGGTAAAAAGAACATTCATAATTTTAACAATATGTGCACAAATTGGCATTTAATACATTGTCTTTCGTATAATTTTTGTTTTTATTTGAAAACTATTTCATATATTTTATTTGCGATAAAATTGTTGAATCATTTCAAAGATTTTAAAATTGAAAGAATTTAAAGAGAAAATGAATAAATGTATGAAAGTTTTTACAAAGAGTTATACGGATTGAGTGCTCATTGAATAATAGCTTCAATTTAGAGCAACCAATGAATCGTAAATACAGTCTTATTATATAAGAATTGAAGACAATATTGTTTGCATTTTGTATAGATTTTGTAACCAATTTATATTTTATTTAGTCTTTATATATTGTTATATTTATACTACACTTGTTTCGGATCCAAATATCGATTTAATAAAATTTTATTTTTGATTTCTAAAATTTTATTCATAAAAATTGTTTCCAAATTTTCATCAAATTTATGCTTAAATTATTAAAATTTTGTTGAATTATTAAATAGTAATTATTTACTTTAAAACTAAAACACTAATAAATCATGTCATAAAAGTTTATATAAAAACACAATAGAGAGAGAGAGAGAGAGAGAGAGA
>CAJPIZ010004434.1:0-10272 GCA_905368565.1 Medioppia subpectinata
CACGATATCTGCTTTTATTGTCTAAACTTATTCCCAATGAGTTCTCTTGAGTTTGTATTTTATGTTTACGCCGTTGTATCCAATTATATGCTTATTATTAAATTTGGTCAATAAAAGTTAAATAAATCAATTGTGATTAAACCATAATTTTTGTGATTTAAATAAATATTAATATTGTTTTTATTTTGTTGTTTTTGTCAATTATTTAATAGTTAATTAATGCGTTTGAGTGACAAAAATTAAAAATAATTGTAAAAATATAAAATAATCATGACAATTAAGTTAATTTCTACATTAATATCTTATTTGGTTATTTACTACCTGTATATCTCAAATATATTTATTGCTTAAGTTTTTAAAATATAACTTAAGCCTATTTTGAAATATGTATTATTAAATGTTGTAAAATAAATTTAAAATTATAAAATATAAGCAATTCAGTTTTATTTTATATGAATATAACTCATAAATACTTTAACAAGTTATCAATTAATTGCAATGCTTTATATAATAATAGATAATAAAATGTTTAGTATAATAATAATACAAATTAAAGCACCATAACAAATCCAAATAATTTAATTAATTGTTTGAGAGAGAGAGAGAGAGAGAGAGAGAGAGAGAGAACTTAATATTTAATTCAAAAGTAGTTTAATGATGCAATATAAATCTTTATATTACAATAATCCTGTGTTTAATTAAAACATAAACAGTGTATACATATTCACAAAATTGTTGCCGAAATTGTGTACTTATCCAGAAATAAACGAATGAATAAAACAAATTACTTATTGAAAAAATATGATGCAAGACAAATATATTTGAATTGGCTGAACATAAATGACCTGTGGCACTAAAATAATATACTTGCAATACATACGCGTAAAACATTATATTATTTGTCACGTATTGCCACACCATTAAATTTATCCGGATTATTATTTTCAATTTCATGCCCCTGGTGGGATTAGTCGAGTACTTGGTTATTGTCAGTAAATTAACACAGATTATTATTATTGAAGGTATCAAAAACTGTGATGTCATATAAAATAAGAAAATATACTTTTGTAGGTTTAGTAAATCTTGATTATTTATGTAACGAAAACAAGCGTACGTTGATTCACCATGGTCATAAAAATACACATCCATGTTGAATGATGATGGTATAGTAATTATCGCACTGGTACCCCAAATAATATACATTCAGGTAGTTGTTGATATTTTATTCAGTGGATTGTTAAATACATTTTTTAATGAAAAATATAAATCAATTGACAGCAATATTATAGCAAAACTTGTGACACTTGAAAAAATTCCAATTAAATAAATTGTTATTGTACTAACCATGTACATGGTAAACGGGTTTGACTGTAGCACAGGTACTATTATCACAAAAGATATTGTAAATGCAAATGATATTAAAATTCTAGCAATAATTATGCTAATCATCAGCCGTTTCGGTCGTTTAATAATTAACTTGTGTTTTATATTATTATTATAATTAATTACTAAAATTACAAATACGTTAAATAGTATTCCCAGTGCTATAATTATGGACATTGTATTTATAAAAATACTTTCGTATAAATCTATTCCAATCAATACTTTATGAATTTCAGCCATTATTTGTTTGTTAATATTTTATAAATTAAACAAGTTATTTATGCAGTTTTACATATACGCAAAATAAGTTAATTTATACTCCATTGTAGACAATGAAAAAATTGCAATTTACAATTAAAGTTTATGAATTTTATTTAAATATTGTTAAAATGCTTTACTATTACTATACAAAAATTATTTACATCTGTATTATTTAAATAATTACAATATGTAATAGATAATTATTATTATTGGCTATAAATAAAAGTTTAATATGATTACCGATTGTTAGTTTTTACCATAACTTATGCATTATTACGTATGAATTTCAAACAATGAAATGAATATTTGTTATCTAGATAATTAGTTTTTATATTAAGCGAGTCTTTGTGCAAATGATAGTTAAATTGGAAACTAATAACTTTAATATTTTTATATACAATAAGTTTATGTAAAGTTTATGATTTTGTAATTTAATGACATTATTTTGAAATGTAATTGTAACATTTGATATTTAAGTTTATTATTTAAACTAAAATAATAATAATAATATTTAATTTTTATAGATTACTCATTTTTAGCCTTATTCCCATTCCTAGCCTTATATTTATTTCTAGCCTTATATTTATTTCTAGCCTTATATTTATTTCTAGCCTTATATTCATTTCTAGCCTTATATTCATTTCTAGCCTTATATTCATTTCTAGCCTTATATTCATTTCTAGTCTTATATTCAACTCTCTCTCTCTCTCTCTCTCTCTCTCATTTACTCACTCAATACAAATTTTTATAAAATTTACATAAAATGTCAAAAAAAATTTTTACGCTATTATAATAAATATTTGCGTTATGAATGATTGTGCAATATATTTTAGTTTAAATATTTAATTAACCTTGCGGCTTTATGTACGCATATATTTACATTAATCTTTATCATTACAGTTTATAACTCACACTATTGATTACATTTATCTGCATATTTAAATAATACGCTAATAATATAAACCACAAAATATTACATTGTTAATTATGATTGTATTTTATATTTGCACTATATCAAAAATAAAATATATTTAAAAAAAATATTTTTATAATTAAAGCATTTATTTTTATTATAAAAATTAACATTAATTTTATTTGGAGTTTAACTTTAAATGACATATTCACATTAACTTTCACAATTTTTAATTGTACTTTATATAATAATCTATATTTCAAATAATATATAAAACGTAATATTTTACTACTTATCGTTATTAAAGTTTTACTAACAATAATAAAATTATAAAATATTTAAATGTTAATTGCAAATAACCTAATTATACCAGTTTACTAATGTAATTTATAAGAAATATATATTAGATTTAAAAGCTAAGTAATTGAGATATAAATACTTAATAAATATAATTATTTCAAAATTTAGCATATAAAATAAAATATTGTACTCTAAATAAATTATTCAAATATCTTTAATATTGTTATTTATTTCGTTTGAATAAAATAGAAATTAAATAATTTAACTTAATTTTATTAACTTGTAATAAGTTGTTAATTAAGGTGTTTATTTTATTAACGGTAATATTATTATTATTATGGCTATAAAATCAAATAAAATTCATAATATAAAGTCTGGCATTAAATGCAATAAATTATTGCCTCAAAAATTGCGAATACAATCAGCAGAGAATCAATTGTATAAAATAGGGTTATCTCTATATAAACCTACAATACCAACAAAACGACCATGGTACTCATCACAAATTACTACTTTAGCAATGAGTTTCTATTGGTTAATCGCATACACAATATCATTAATAAATAATGGTCGAAATGAGACATTAGTTTTAGCATTTGGTGATTTTGTTCAGATAAGTGGCGCTACATTTCATTATAAATTAGCGATTATATTGATTACAATATTTTATATATCACTTCAATTGATTTGTATTTATAACTACCGGTGCGGTAATGAACCCACATTTCTACGCGTATTCGCTATGATGTCGGGTATTATTACACCCAATAGTATCGGTCTATCGGACCCGCAATCTGTCCGTCAATTGTTAAAAATTATGAATACTTTATTTAAATACAATTTATTGATTTGCAAATATTGCAATCCTTTAATCGGTGTATTTTGTTTAATACCGTATATACTATACAAACCTCTACTGCCGGCCCTCATATTCGGTATACCCAATGCTATTGTATTAAGTTTTACGGCATTAAACTATGGAAATCATTTATTATGGCTTTTATCATATTTCTATGTTTTATGTTATTATTTGAAAATTAGATTTATTTTAATTCACAATAAAATCCAAAGAATTAATAGAAATTCCTGGAATATTCTGTTAGTAATGCGGGAATTGAATGGCATTTATACCGATATTAACAAATATAACAGCACTTATTTTTCAAAATTATTAATAGTCTTTTGGTTCATTATGGGTTCAATCATCATCATCGATTTGTATACTTTCTTATTTGTCAACGTTATTTTTATAATGCAAATTATTGTTCTGTATATTGTAGTTATACTGTTATTATCATTTAACATGATCATTTTCAATGCTTCATCGGTTAACTTATTGGCTCAAAAATGCTATCGTTTATTGAACAGTAGTTTTGTTAATAAACTATAATAATACCTATATGAAAGTTTGGTTATTATTAACCATGTTAACCACTATAAATCTCTCTCTCTCTCTCTCTCTCTCTCTCTCTCTCTCTCTCTTATGTATGTTTTAAAAATACATTAATGTTAAATACTGTCAAATAATAGCCCATTAATTATGATTGTGCTAATAATGTCTTCAGAGAATATAATGTTTTCAACTAAATTATTTATATTACAATAAAATATCTTAATATGTTTTTATATTTAAACTTTTAATTAGAGATTGTCATGATTATATAAAATTACATATTTATAATACCATTATTAGAATTAATTATCATTAAAAATTTTACATTTAAAATGTAAATTACATATTTATGAATTAAAGTATTAATTAAAATAAAATATTTTTTTGCTAAATGTTTATATTTTTAAATTGACAATTTAAAATTTTAATGTTTTGTAATTTTTAAAATAAATATAGTTAAACCAAACAATATATAACCATTTTTATACAACCACTTTTAACAAATATAATTAAATAGTGTAGTCATTGTATTTGGAATAAACAATTAAAATATATTTATTTATAGTTCATTGGTTTATAGAACTAAAATTAATACTCATTTTATTAACTTGTAATAAATTATTAATTATATTAATATTATTGTTATTATGGCTATAAAATCAAATAAAGTTTATAATATAAATGTTAATTGCAAATAGCGTAATTATAACAGTTTACTAACGTATAACATATAAAATAAAATATTTAAATATCTTTAATATTTTTATTTATTTATTTGAAAAAATAGAAATTAAATAATTTAACTTTTATCAACTTGTGTTGAGTTGTGTATTCATTGATGTTATTGTTATCATATTATGGCTATAAAATCAAATAAAGTTCATAATATAATGTTTGGCATTAAATGCAATAAATTATTGCCCAAAAACTTGCGAATACAATCCGCAGAGAATCAATTGTATAGAATTGGGTTATCTCTGTATAAACCAAAAATATCCACAAAACGACCATGGTACTCATCACCAATTACTATTTTAACAATGAGTTCCTATTGGTTAATCTCATACACAATATCATTAATAAATAACGGTCAAAATGAGACATTGGTTTTAGTATTTGGTGATTATTTGCAGATAAGTGGCGCTACATTTCATTGTAAATTAGCAGGTATATTAATTTCAATATTTTATATATCACTTCAAGTGCTTGACATTTATAACTACCGGTGCGGTAATGAACCCACATTTCTACGCGTGTTTGCTATGATGTCGGGTATTATTTCACCCAATAGTGTCGGTCTATCGGACCCGCGATCTGTCCGTCAATTGTTAAATATTATGAAAACATTATTTAAATACAATTTATTTATATGTAACTACTGTAGTCCCTTAATTGGTTTGTTATGTTTAATACCGTATATACTATACAAACCTCTACTACCGGCCCTCATATTTGGTATTCCCAATGCTGTTGTATTATGTTTTACGGCATTTAATTGCGGCAATCATTTATTATGGCTTTTATTATATTTCTATGTTTTATGTTATTATTTGAAAATTAGATTTATTTCAATTCACAATAAAATCCGAAGAATTACTAAAAATTCTCGGATTATTCAGTCAGTAATGCGGGAATTGAATGGCATTTATATGGATATAAACAACTATAACAGCACTTATTTTTCAAAATTATTAATAGACTTTTGGTTTATTATGGGTTCAATTGTTATCATAGCTTTGTATATTATATTATTTGTAAAACTTATTTTAATGATGAAAATTATTGCTCTGTACATTGTAGTTTTACTGTTGTTATCATTTAACATGATTATTTTTAATGCTTCATCTGTTAACTTATTGGCTCAAAAATGCTATCGTTTATTGAATAGTAGTTTTGTTTATAAACTATAATAAAGTTAATACCTATTTAAAAGTTTGGTTAATATTTACCATGTTAACTACTATAAATCTCTCTCTCTCTCTCTCTCTCTCTCTCTCTCAAGAATACATTAATATTAAATACCGTCAAATAATAGCCCATTAATTATGATTGTGATATATAATGTTTTCATCTGAATTATTCTTATTACAATAAAATATCTTAATATGTTTTATATTTAAACTTTTAATTAAAGTTTGTCATGATTATATAAGATTATATTATATTTATAATACCATTATTCGAATTAATTATCATTAAAATTTTTACATTTAAAATGTAAATTACATATTTATGAACTAAAGTATGAATTAAAATAAAATAAAAATTTTAGCTAAATGTTCATATTTTTAAATTTGACAATTTAAAATTTTAATGTTTTGTAATATTTTAAGCAAATATAGTAATTATAATGTTTAATTAAGGTAATTTATATGATAACTTGAGCGCTTTAAACGCCAACTAATATACAACCACTTTTAATTATGAATATTTTTAAAATAATGTTTGCAGCGAATTATACTTATCATTAAATTTACAATTAAAAATTTTATTTTTATTGTAATTTAAATATTAATAGTAAATATCGTAATTATACAGTTTTATTAAGGTATTTTATAAATATAAATTTTATATTTAAAACGCTAAATAAGTTAATATAAACAAACACTTTAAATAAATATAATTAAATAGTGTAGTTATTGAATTGAAAATAAGTTATACAAATATATTTCTTATAGTTATTTAGTTTATTTATATAAAATTAAAATTAAAATTATAATTAAACAATTTAATAATATTTTATTAATTTTTATTAAATTAGTATTATAAATACAATTGTTATTATGGCTATTAAATCAAATAAAGTTCATAATATAATGTCTGGCATTAAATGCAACAAATTATTGCCCAAAAACTTACGAATACAATCAGCAGAGAATCAATGGTATAGAATTGGGTTATCTCTATATAAACCCAAAATATCAGTTAAACGACCATGGTACTCATCACCAATTAATATTTTAATTATGTTAGTGTATTGGTTAATCGCATACATTATATCTGTAATAAATAACGGTCAAAATGAGATATTGGTTGTAGTATTTGGTGATTTTGTTCAGATAAGTGGCGCTACATTTCATTTGAAAGTAGCGATTATAATACTGGCAATATTTTTTATATCACTTCAATTAATTGGCATTTATAACTACCGGTGCGATAATGAACCCACATTTCTACGCGTGTTTGCTATGATGTCGGGTATTATTACACCCAATAGTGTCGGTCTATCGGACCCGCGATCTGTCCGTCAATTGTTAAATATTATGAAAACTTTATTTAAATGTAATTTATTTATATGCAAATATTTTATTCCCATAATTTGTTCACTATTATGTTTAATTCCGTATATACTGTACAAACCCCTACTACCGGCCCTCGTATACGGTATACCCAATGCTATTATATTATGTTTTACAGCATTTAATTGCGGAAATCATTTATTATGGCTTTTATCCTATTTCTATGTTTTATGTTATTATTTAAAAATTAGATTTATTTCAGTTTACAATAAAATCCGTAGAATTAAGAGAAATTCCCGGAATATTCTGTTAGTAATGCGTGAATTGAATGGCATTTATAATGACATAACTAACTATAATAACACTTATTTTTCTAAATTTTTAATAACATTTTGGTTTATTCTTAGTTCTCAATTAATTCTAGGTTTATATACTATATTATTTGTCAGCCTTTATTTTATAGTAAAAATAATGTTAGCTTACACTGTAGTTATAATGTTATTATCATTTACCATGATAATATTTACTGCTTCATTAGTTAACTCATCGGCAAAAAAATGTTATCATTTATTGAACAGTAGTTTTGTTAATAAACTATAGCAATATTAATACATAGATAAATGATTTGTTATTAAGGTTAATTGTTATCATTTTAATTATAATTATATGCCAATAAAAATTGATATAAATTAAACGATTTTTGAAGAGAAATAAAATTAATTGCTAAACTTTTAATTGTTATAATAATATATAACTTTTATTTCATATAAGTACAATTATGTAGTTTAATTAATGCAATAAAATATTATTATGATACACACAATATATTAGTTTTATAATTAAAAAAAACAAATCCGTATTTTGTTAACATTGATAAACATGGAAATAAATATTTTAAAGTATATGAAAAATATGAACTATGATAGATAAAAATTAAATTACTATATAATAAATTCTCTCCTATCTCACCATAAGAAAAAGTATAATGATTACTAATCATTGATTAGTCAACAATATACAAAAATCACGTTGAATTATATTATCCCCTGCATGCGTCTGATAATAACTAACATTTATAGAATTTATAATTACCATAATACAATTACGAATAATTGGCCATTTAGTCTTAATGTCAATATGTTAGGCTAAAAATTTGTTAGGCTTAAAATTAATAGGCTATTAAAACCGTAAATGTAAAATTAAATGTAAACTTTTAATGTTTTGTAATATTTTAAGCAAATATAGTAATTATAATGTTTTATTAAGGTAATTCATATGATAACTTAAACACTATAAAACGCCAAACAATATACAACCACTTTTAATAAACATAATTAAATAGTGTAGTCATTGTATTTTGAATAAACAATTGAAATATATTTATTTATAGTTATTTGGTTTATAGAAGTAAAATTAATACTCATTTTATTAACATGTATTGAATTATTAATTATATTAATATTATTGTTATTATGGCTATAAAATTAAATAAAGTTCATAATATAATGTCTGGCATTAAATGTAATAAATTATTGCCTCAAGAATTACAAATACAATCAGCAGAGAATCAATTGTATAGAATCGGGTTATCGCTTTATAAACCCACAATACACACAAAACGACCATGGTACTCATCACCAATTATTATTTTAACAATGAATTTCTATTGGTTAATCGCATACACAATATCATTAATAAACGACGGTCAAAATGAGACATTAGTTTTAGTATTTGGTGATTTTGTTCAGATAAGTGGCGCTACATTTCATTGTAAATTAACGGGTATATTAATTTCAATGTTTTATATATCACTTCAATTGCTTGACATTTATAACTACTTTATGGGTAATAAACCGACATTTCTACGCGTATTTGTTATGATGTCGGGTATTATTACACCCAATAGTATTGGTCTATCGGACCCGCGATCTGTCCGTAAATTGTTAAAAATTACGAAAACTTTATTTAATTACAATTTATTTATATGTAATTACTGTAGTCCCTTAATTGGTTTGTTATGTTTAATACCGTATATATTATACAAACCTCTACTACCGGCCCTCATATTCGGTATACCCAATGCTATTATATTAGGTTTTACGGCATTTAATTGCGGTAATCATTTATTATGGCTTTTATCATATTTCTATGTTTTATGTTATTATTTAAAATTAGATTTATTTTAATTCACAATAAAATCCGAAGAATTAATAAAAATTCCCGGAATATTCTGTCACTAATGCGGGAATTGAATGGCATTTATAATGACATAAACAACTATAATTTAGTATAATAAGTTATTTTTCAAAATTATTAATAGACTTTTGGTTCCTTATGGGTTCAATTGTCATCATTGCTTTGTATATTTTATTATTTGTAAACCTTATTTTAATAATGAAAATTATTGTTCTGTACATTGTAGTTATATTGTTGTTAACATTTAACATGATTATTTTTACTGCTTCATCTGTTAACTTTTTGGCTCAAAAATGCTATCGTTTATTGAATAGTAGTTTTGTTAATAAACTATAGTATCTAACAATATCTAAATATATCTGTAGATAATATTAATACCTAGTTTAAACTAAATTAAAATTCTATTGGTTAATCGCCTACATTAAACATTAATAATTGACGGTCGAAATAAGATATTGGTTTTAGTATTTGGCGATTTTGTTCAAATAAATGGCGATACCTTTTTAACAACTCTCTCTCTCTCTCTTTGATAATTACACACTTATTATATAATTATTGGTAACATTTTAATTGGCTTTAACAATTAA
>CAJPIZ010004437.1:0-10269 GCA_905368565.1 Medioppia subpectinata
AACATAAATGTTATGACAAAAAGTGTTATGAAAAGTAGGAGAGAGAGAGAGAGAGAGAGAGAGAGAGAGTTATTACTCTTTCAAAGAGAAAGATATTGCTTTTTGAATTATGGTTCAAAACAAATTGAATTAATGTATGATTTAAAACAATTAGTGTATAAAATGCTAATTAATTTATTTTACCCTTACGTTCAATGAGAAAAATAATGAAAAATGAAATTACAAAATGTTTGTTAGCATTATTTCGTTTCATAATATTAATTATCTTAGAACTTAGAGTTTATTAATTATTATTTTTACAGATCAATAAAATGCATTAATGTAGATATTGATTATTATGATGCAATTTTTGCATGTATTTTATTTATTATAGCATTTCTTATAAGTATTAAGATATTCGTCGAAACCATAATAGGAAATCAATAGTGAATTTATTACAAAAAAAATTAATTATATTTTATAAAAATAGAGAGAAGACATCGATTTGTTTTCTTATATACCATTGATCTCAAAGAAATGGCTATAAATAAAAGCTATTTATCAATGAATATCTATATTTAGATGAATTACTGTTTTATAACAATATATTAATAACACTTCTTAAGACATGTATTCAGTAATAAGACAATTGGATCCCAAAAAAGCAATTAAGACTCAAATATCTATAACACTATTTCTATGGCAAATAATTTATTCCTCTTTTTCTTTTTTATTATAGATTCTTATTCATGAGTTATGAGTGAAAAAATGGTTTTTGAATGAATTTCTCTCTTCAAATGTGATTAAAATTATGATTCGAGTCATTAATTATAACTTCCATTTATGAGAGAGAGAGAGAGAGAGAGAGAGAGAGTCAAAGAAGATAATCGATTTGTGAATCGAGTTTTATTCATATTCTCAGCCATTTATGAGGGCTTTTCTCTTCTCTTAATATCATATGAAAGTGAGTGTTGTTTGCAATTCTCAATACATTTTGATGTATATATAGAGCTAAAGCCACTCCTTATTTAAATTGAATTTTCGCACATTTGGTGGAAAAGACTCTCTGATGTGTTGACTAATTTCATAAAACTCTTAATTAAACTAAAAATGTTTGGCCAATGAAGAAAAGTCTCAAGTCTTAAGGCTCTCTCTCTCTCTCTCTCTCTCTCTCTCTCTCTCTCCATAATAAATATGTTGATCGCATGTCTGCACATATTATATATGTCACGAATTCATTTATAACCACAACTTTGTTCACTCATTAGCCGATCATACAGTATATATGAAAAATCCATGAGTGGTTTGGTTGGCAAGAGTTAGGCCAAGAGATAGGGAGAAAAGTGTCGGAACGTTAAGACAGTAAGTGGTTATGTATTTATTGGCAATGTTTTTGATGAATACATTAATGCCTGTCTAAAGAATAGGTAATATAATGTGAGGGCTTTGTATACGTTTGGCTGACATTTCATTTGACGGTTTTGTTATTGAATGAGTCGTTTATAACAGCAATTTTGTCCAATAATCAAATGTTTGATACGATACACGATCTTTCAATTTATGCCTCTCTCTCTCTCTCTCTCCTACTCTTCATAACACTTTTTGTCATAACATTTATGTTGTAATATGAAAACAGGAGACAACAACTGCCACTCGTGATCGTTCACAAAGACATCCCTTTCCCCTCACAATGAGATTTTATGAGATATTTTATAGTTTTATGTGAGGCTTATATATGTTAAGTAAGTTTAGTGTTGTATTATATTATATGATATGTTCACTGAATATAATATTCACTTTATTTTCCAAATACACTATGAATTTCGTTATTCAGTTATTCTATGCAATTCAGTCTCTCGTGTATAGCGAGAGAGAGAGAGAGAGAGAGAGAGAGAGAGAGAGAGAATATTATTAAGTTATAAACTCAATAACCGGTGAGTTTTATAATATGTTTTTTTCTGATAGAGTCAGAGATCTGATTTGCAGACAAAATATATTAGGAATTGAAGTCCATTTACATCGGAATCAATAGACTGTATGCAATGGCAATGAGAGAGAGAGAGAGAGAGAGAGAGAGAGAATAGTTATTCATTAATGCATTTGTATCTCTCTCTTACATCTCATGGCAATTCTCTTAGTTTTGCTATATTTATGAAATATTTCGTATACACAATACATTGCTATTGGCAATAAGCTAAAGCAAAGCTCTCTCTCTCTCTCTCTCTCTCTCTCGTCCTCTCATTCTCGTCACTATTCTATGGAGTATTGCTTTTCGTTGTAATTATTTTCACTTCTCTTTTATTTCTTTGAAAAATAAATTTCAGATTTAACTCTAAACAGAATATTAAAATTCAAAATATATATCATATGCATATATAATATAGTTTTGCTGAGAATATATACTTTACAGTAATATCTATAATATAGCGTACATTATATGGTAATGTATAATACGAGCCAAAGTATATGAAAGACATGTGAAGTAAATGCACGAATAATTGACTTTAAAACTCATTTATAATAACAATTGGTCTGATTTGCAGACAAAATATATTAGGAATTGAAGTCCATTTACATCGGAATCAATAGACTGTATGCAATGGCAATGAGACGGTCGTCGGGAATGGTGTGTGAATCCCATGGCATAACACAGACACACGTATTAGCAGTTTATATACTATTATCAAATTCATCTCTCTCTCTCTCTCTCTCTCTCTCTTGTTTGTCTCACTATCGGAGTTAATGAATGTGTTTTAGTGCCGGTCATACTGTTGGGCGAATTATATATATATAAAGTTTATATGTGTGTTGCTTAGGAACCGATTATTATATATAGAGGTTATTCTGTGATAGAAATGCATTGAGCAAAGAGTATATCTCGTTTTAAATGCAGATTTTATAATATATTTTTAATTTAAGTTATATTATGAATATAATAAGTATTACAATTGATTAAAGAATACAAAATTATGATTGTCTAGCAATAATGTTAGACATAAGTTTAATATTATGATAAATATTTTGATATGAATAAAGAAGCAATGTAAATTTTACATAATATGACAATACAAGACTATTACAAAATTGTATTTCAAAATTACCATAAACACAAACCCCTTTTAAATCATGTATTGGGATGTAATTCTATACTCCAATTGTAAATTACTCAAAATCCATAACTTCTCAACTTTTATATAACACACTAAAAAGAATATATTTTATTTGCTTTAATATACAACAATATAATGCATTTCACAATTAAATTATTTATACAAAATAATTAAAATAATTATCATAAGCAATAAGTTAATAAATGAAATAAAAGTTAATTTTTATTAATGAATTCTTGTAACCTGAATTAGTAGATTATTATCTCAGCTTTTGTAATAATAATAGTTAGAAATTATTACAATTAAGACAATATTTATTTTTTATTTCTGATTATATTGAGCCAAAACAAAATTTAATTCTCACTATATTTATGATTTTTGGTTAAAGTATTAATTTATTATTTAAGAGATGTGTAAATGAATGGAAGGAAACTAACGCTTCATTTTCTATATAATAAATGACTGACTTATAAATAACGGACGAAATGACTTATATTTTGTTTTTATAGCCAAATAATAGTAGTTTGCACTTAATTGCTAATAAATAAAAGCCCTAAAAATATATCAATTGTGCTTTATATATAATATATTACACATAAGCTTAACACAAAACAATCATAAAATGATTTACCATTATATATCTAAATTATTATTACACCATCGCATTGTTTCGATAACACTTTATGATATGGATAAATTATAATACTTAAAATTTATAATTATATGAATATCATTATTATTGTTAGCATACTTGTAGTAAATAGCACAATTGTGAGCTTTTTTGTAGAAACCTTATTAAAAATACTCACAAGTATAATTTTGTCGTACATCTTCTGTTGTCAGGTTATACAGTACTATACCTTATTGAATATATCTTATAAATTGAATAATGACATAACTAATGCTATAAAAGGGTTAGACTATCAATTCTTACAAATATACAATAGAAACTATTAACAAACAATAGCACTTGGTATAACCTGGTCGTATTTTCTTGATTTAATTACTTAATTTCTTGGTTAAAAATCATTAAAGCAATTATTAAATAAAAGAATAATAATGAATTTAGTCGACTAAAAATTAAATCTATAGTTCATTTATAATCCGATTTAACACATGTGTTACAAAATACACCAAAACTGATGACAATTTTGTGCTAAAAATAACACAATTTGTCATTCAGTCAATCAGTCATTGATTTTCTATACCATGAGATAAAAACCAATCATTCCTTTCTATTTTCTTTGCTGAACTACAAAACGTAAAACAACATTAGTTTTGTTGGCATTTATTTAACTTAATAAGCATCAATATCAACCTAGATTGTAATTACAACCTATTATTCTGTTCACTTTAATTAGTAATTAGTTTACATTTGAAAGCTAAATTAATTTACTTCTTTAGTAAAATATTAAACATTTATATTTTTATATTATAAATATGAGCCAGTATTAGGGCAACCGTTTGGAAGCGTTTTGGAAGCGTTTTTCATAGTTTTGAGCACAATAATGACTATTACAACTATTTGTTCATTTTAAAGCATTAGTTAAATACTATATGTTATGATTTTTTGACTAATTCATGGTTTTTGTTTAGTCTGCATATTACTATGATGTTAAATGACTCATATTGCGGTTGCTCTAGCCAGTATTATAATAAATGCTATAAAAATAAAACTATAATAGTTTATAAATTGTCAAAAAATATATCATGTACGTATATGCAAAACAGGTACAACATTAGGAAACATGCGTATATTATATTTATAATACAATAAATATGTATTTTATACAGTAGATAAGTGTTGCACAGATAATACCTTAAATATTAATAAGATATATCATTTCACTGATATGACTACTAAACAATGAACATTTTATTAAATGTATTTATTTTATATTTATATAAATAGATTTAGTCAATTAATAAAGTTAATATTTTTCAAAAATGGTGTTTATAAAATATAAACTATTCAATTATTACATAGAAATTAATTTCAATCAAGTAAAGCAAATTCTTTGGAAATATTATTTTGCAATAAAATGCATAATTCTATTAGTTTGTATTCTTTAAAAATGTTTCTTTTGTGGTAAAAACGGATTTTATTATACATTGTATGTATCAATCGACAAATGTGAGAACCCTTACATCTGTTCTTCAAATAATACATTTATTTTTTACTCTTCATAAGAGTCACAAGAAATGATTGAAAGATACGAGAGAGAGAGAGAGAGAGAGAGAGAGAGAGAGAGATTTAAGCTAAAGCAGTGTTTGTGTATTTCTACTAATCTTAAATAAAAATTCTTAAATATAACAACAATACGATACATACAATATTGTATATCTGTACTTATTTGAGGTTTGACTTTGTTGTAAAATATATATTTTCTTTCAACACATTGTTAACAGAATATATGGCAAAAACGTTAAATTATAACGTTATGTAATAAAACTAGAAATACAATTATCACTTTGCATTTAAGATATTCAATTTTTAATGAATAAAAGACTTTTAAACATTGTTTATTTAAATATTAAATGTTAAAATATTTGTATCAGTGTTTTATATAAAGTATATTCCATTGTATAATATTTTACAATATACTGTTTGCATTAAATCATAATATTACTTATAAAAGCAAAATATGCATAATATATTTTATTATTTATTAAAATGCATTAAATAAGAATATAATGTCAATATAATAATATAATAAAATGTACATTATATTTTGATCAATATACTGTATATATAATTCAATAATATTTGCAATTTTTATTGTAAAGATATCCGTAAGAATATCAGTATGTAAATATTATGAAAGGTTAAATATATTAATTAGTGCTGAACATTTTAATTTAAGTTATTAATTATGCTTATAATATTTATTATAATTTAATTAATGATTAAAAATAATTTTACTGTTAAACTAAAAAAATATAATAACTAATATAACAAACGTATTTTACAATAATATTGGCTTAAATGAAAACCTCGTTCCCTCAATACGAACCGTGTAGATAGAATTATGATAATCTCATAATTTTCAACACTGAAACATTGACAAACTTTGAAAAAATCCTGTTCAATAACTATTCATCCGATCTTGATGAAACTTGAATTCTGGTGCCTAGAGATGTCAACTTAAATTATGAAACTAATCTCATAATTCTATCTGCACGGATTCGTATTGAGGGAACAAGGTTTTCATTTAAGCCAATATTAATCTTTATTTAGCTTTTATTTATGTCACTAATTTCTGTTTAGATTTCTTTAGTTAAATTCGGCTTAAGATTTATTTAAAAATAAATGGCATTTATTTGAGTGCAAGGCTTACTCGTTAGGATTGTTTCTACTGGACATTGATTAATGACATAAATATTGGAATACAACAAAAACTTTGCAATAAATATTAATTTAATCTTTTATGTCTTGATATGCGAAGTGAATAATAAAATAATTATTATTACTAAATATAAACTACAAAATCAGAAAACAACTTTTGCTGCACTTTTATAGAGTAGAGGTATATTTAATAAAATTTTATAACCATCATGTTTTTCGACATTTAAATCTAGTATTCCATATTAGTATTTTAAAGATTTCTTATTCAGGTTTCTTTTTTGTATTATACACTGCAATTTGTTTGTATGGAAAATTTGAATCAATACGACTCCTATTGAATCTGTATAATTTTAATACACAAATGAAAATCATTTTGTAGACATTGTGCCCTTATTTGTTATATTAAAATAACTCGACGACAAATATATTAAGACATTGGAAATACTTTGACATAAAATTTGCATACATTTTATATGTCAGGAATTGAATGAAAAATCTTTGAATTTAAGTTATAGTTGAAGACATTCTTTAATATAAGTCGTTAAACTATAAACCTGTATATTCTGTATATTCTGTATTTTCTCATTAAGATTCCAACTTTATTTAATTAACTTCTCTCTCTCTCTCTCTCTCTCTCTCTCTTACGCGTTCATTCGGTCGTTCAATTCCTACTAATAAATTATTAATTAAAGTTAAATGTATGCTATTTTTGCCTAAATAAAAATAATCTATTTTACTGATTTATTTAATAAGACATAAACATATGAAAATAAAAATTTAATTGCAAATAATATTTCCAAAGAATTTGCTTTACTTGATTGAAATTAATTTCTATGTAATTATTGAATATTTTATAACTCTCTCTCTCTCTCTCTCTCTCTCTCTCTCTTACGCGTTCATTCGTTCGTTCAATTCCTACTAATAAATTATTAATTAAAGTTAAATGTATGCTATTTTTGCCTAAATAAAAATAATCTATTTTACTGATTTATTTAATAAGACGTAAACATATGAAAATAAAAATTTAATTGCAAATAATATTATAGCTAGTGACCAAGTTTGATCCTAAGTTAGAACAAATTAAAAAGACAAGCCCTAACAAGATAAACTAGACCAAACTTTAGTATTGATATTTTTAAATCTATGAGTAAAATTCTCATAGGTGTACAAATAGAAGCACCTAGACTATAAGAATTAATTATAACAATTAGAATTAATATTTTAGTTTATGATATAAAATTTAATTTATTTTCTTTTCTAATTGGACGTCAAACCATGGATTAATAATAATGATAAATTGAAATGGGTTTTGTATTTCAATTATTGAAAGTGACTTGTTTACTTATTATTATCCCTTTTTTAATCATGTGTAATGCTTTTGGTTTAAATCAAATAAATTACAGACTCTTTTCATTTTAATTAAATCTCAAATTAATCTCTAAATTAGACTCTTTATAAATCAGGTCATCATTAGAACTTATTAAGTCAAATTCATTTTAGGTTTATATTGTAACTGGCTATATTTATAACTACCGGTATCTTAATAAGTTCTATACGGTCAAATGAAGCATAATATGCAGTATATTATACTGTAGTTACATGTAATTATAATTATAATTCAAATATGTGTATTGCTGATAACTAGATTAGGACATTCAAATAGAATATTGTGAAATTAACTTTACAATAAAGTATAGCAAATTATGGATACTTGATAAATTTTATACTAATTTAAGACAGTTTCTTTAATTATTAAATATTCTATATTTTTAATTGTTTTTAAGTGATTTACGAAAAATAAATAGTAGATTAAATAAAATAAATCATTTTAAATAATTTGTATTTAAAAATTCAAAACAAGAAAATGAAAGAAATAATTCTGTTATAAACGCTTCACTGCCTATAGTTTTAGTTCATTACTGTTGTGAGCGATTGTATCGACTTTTCCCAACAAATCAGTCGATGAAAGTACTGAACAAACAAACACAGGATATTAAAAGCTTAAAGTATTTTTTGGGATAAACTCATGTTATATAAGCTCAATATTTTAAATCACATTTTGATAACAATTTTAAATTTATTTTAAATATAATTTTAGTATTATAACTGCTATTAATAATAATTTAGAATTATGAAACTATAAAAGTCTATTTTCTATTAAGCACAATTATTAATAAGTGCTATAACAAGACATAGAGCTGGTAATATCTTAATTATTATACAATCTATATAACAAATTATTGTAAGAAATTATTATAGATTACAAACATTGGACATTATATATTAAGAAATAATATTTAATATATTGAAAGTTGTAATAATATATTAGTAAATATACAAAATCAATAAAATAACATTCAATTTTGATTTCAAAAGACAAAGAATTAGTAATTTATTTGTGAAAATTTTCTCAAACGTAAAATTAAATCTTTTTTATATCACAATAAAAGAGTTTTCACAAGAATTTACTTCTAATAAGAAAATATTTGATAGAAAAAAATGTTTAGCGAATGAAAAATGTTTTGGGAATAAAATAGGTTTTTTGTCTCAATATATTTTAGTCAAGAATTTAGTTTAATATTAATTTCCTTACATTTCCAACTAAAAAACGATTGAATGCAAACTGTTTCTCAAAATAATTATGTTGTTTTTTTGTAACTTTACTATATAGTGTATATAGTTTATTTTATTTCTAATTATTTCTTTACTTAAACTAAATTTAAACACAAAAATTCATGAATTTTAACATAATGTTAGAATTCAATCTATATTTGTTCAGACAATTAACTTTTGAATGAAAATTTATATTAAATTTATATTAATGTATAGTTTCCAAAATAAGTTACATTATAATATTGTACGCCTTATGAATATACAGCATCCATTTATTAATTAAATAGCATTTTAATTTTGAAAGTGTTTTATATACGGTATTTAAACAAATATTTTTAATTAAAATGTTAACTTAAAAATAATATAAATATAGTTTACTAACAAATCTAATTCTAACAAAAAATACATAATTTTACTTATTGTATTAAAGTTATATAAGAATAACAAGCTTGTAAATAAAATTCAATCTTATAATTTTTAATTTATCAACAGTAAATTGTACATTTACTGTATACATAATTATTATGTACATATAATATTACATAATATGGATATACATAATTATTATGTATATGTATTATTGTAAAATATTATAATAAAATAGTTATAATATAAAGGGTGTCTAATTGAATTTGCCCTGTTGTGTTTGTCCATAGAAAGTATTGAGTGTGGGGGCTATTATAAACACGTGTAGTTTAGGCAACTATAATTTGATTTTTTTAAACGCACTATGTCTTGTCAGACGTTTTTAAACAAGTATAAACTAATCTTCATTTACATTTCAGGTACCCTAAAAACCCATAGATACGCCGCGGCTTATCTAATGAAAAAAGTGCATTTTATGAAAAAATAGAAAATCGGCTTATCTGTGGGTTCGACTTATTTATGGGCATATTTATTTATAAAATATGTTAATTAAAAACAATTTTAATTTTAAATTCAAATAATCATATTTATTAAAATTGTTTAATTACAAAATAATGTTATGCATTTAATCAAATCCATCAAATTTTTCATTAGATTCTGTAAAATTTTCAAACAAATGCTCCAAATTATCTGAATCTGAATAAGCCGACTAGTCAATAATTAGTAAGACTCAAAACGTAAACCAGTATGTCCCAAAAATTACGTTCCAAAACTTACGTTATATTAAATTCGGCTTATACATAGGTACCGGCTTATCTATGGGAACATTTTACTTTTGATATTTTATGATTCGGC
>CAJPIZ010004438.1:0-10267 GCA_905368565.1 Medioppia subpectinata
AATAGAAATAGTGATAAATAGGAGACGAATATAAGAACCCAAATATGTTTCGGGAAAATACGAAATATGCGTAAAGTGTCGGTCGAGGCGTAAGTTTCCCGGGTATATAATATCGATGAAAATTTTAATATATTTGTTTCAATGAAGTCTACGAATTGAAATCGTCTAAAACTTTCAACAAGTGGTGTAAAAATGATATGAATTGACTGTAAATTAACATAGTTTTATTAATCATGGATTAATTTACTTTTCAAATGCATTTAAATATTTACATTATTTTGAAAATATTGTGTCCAAACGTCACCAGATTTATCATTTTTTGCAGCAATCAAACAAAATCTATAACTTTTAATAAGATACTTGATTAATATATGATTATATTTGACAAGTACAATATATTTAACACGTATTAATCATACATACGGTATGTTTAAGTAGTTGTCAAATACTGACAGAATGTCGGCAAATATATGGCATATTTTATATGTAGTTTTATTTACAAATGAAATCTATATTAAATTAACCATTATACTTTGTGTTTAATGCTTTATTTAATATTGTACTTACAATTACTTCTTGTATACCAATTATTAGGTAAGTATTATTTGTATTATTATTACTTACAATTGGATGTGTATTAATATTATATGTATTACAATATGAATTCATTTTACCAAGTGTATTTTACATTTTACATATTTATATTTCATGTACGATATTAATTTTTGTTCAAAAAAATATATAACGGTAATATTTTGCAATATTTAGTATATTAAATAAAATATTTAATTAATACATTATTATAAAATATAATAAACATTTCCTTTCAATATGCAATTGAAATACTCTATAATAAATGCATTTTTCATTGATCACAAGTTTTAGTAAAATATTGTAAATATTAAACCTTTTGATATCAATATAACTCAAATATTGACAATATAACATTAACGATATACTATAGGAGACATCACAATAGTCACCAATGTGACATCTACTATTGTTATGAGTTGTATATTACTCTATTTAATTATTTATTTAATTATTTATTTAAATTTATATTGAATTTTATTATAAATAATTTGCGTCATGTAAGTATACAAACTATTAATTCAAAAATATGTATTATTAAGGTATTTCAAAATTATATCGATAAATTGTAATATAAATTGATTTAAATAAATTATATATTCTATATAATAAATTATTTATTAATTATTATAATCATAATTACTAATCAATAATTAAATTTAAACATTCTTAAAGTGAATTCAATAACTGTATTAACATAACAGTAAATGTAATAACAAAACTAATAAAAGAAAAGCCAAACTTAATATCAATAATGAATATATTAAATGCCATGTAATGTGTTTTGGTATAAGACTTAAAATTCTGGACAACAATACTCTTCACCAACAGATCTCTGGCCGACATCTGAGCGTATGGTTTGTCAAAACTGGACAACAATTCAGTGACAATCGGCCGACAGGACTGAAAATAACTGATTGTCAGAAAGTATAGGATTATTACCACAAATATTGACACGTATTCAAGTAATCCGACAGATATTAGCCGCACGTCTTCCGGGTGTGTATTGTTCACCGAAACGTGAGTAAGCCGTAGGCATGTGGTGGCGAACAGCTCGCTGAACCATAGAAATGGGAAAATACCTAGCACCTTGTTAATTTCGCGCACATGCTGTTCAATCGTGTTTAATTCACTATAATCTATGTTATGTCTTAACTCGTGTCCAGGTTTAACGTACAAACGCCTGTCCAATAGGTATACAGCGTAACAAATGTGTATTAATAGCAGAGGTATGACTGTATAAAAGCCATACACGTATATAACCCAAAGAATTGGGCGTAAAATTATTATACTGTTATCCGAGCTATAAATAGCGGTTATAATAATGCCGTGAATTAACAGTATTATAGCCCATAGAGTGACCAAAATTCTGGCCCACAATCGCATTGATTTTAGCTCCGATTCGGTTAAGCGTTGGTATAAATTAAATATCAATTTTACGATTGCCTTGAATTTGATCTCAATATAAACATAATTTATTAAAATCATTATTAGTTTAATGAGTATTGAGAGCCGGAATAAACACTGATTGAATGTGGTAACTTTTGCGAGAACATTGACATGGTAATAAAAACACCAGACAATTGTTATGGCAATCACTAGTTTGGTGATGTACCTTACTAGTAGTTTAATTTGCGACAAAGTGCCTTGGTTATTATTTAACAAATCAAAACTCATGGCAAACAATACATAAGTAAATGGCTTTATCACTGAATTGATAGCTTTTTCACTCATATTGGAGTTAATAAACAATTAATTTTAAAAATATTTTGTATTCAGATATTATATTTAACAGAATATTTTTTATTATAATTTTTTAGAGATTTTTTTTGTAATATTTATTAGACTACATTTAACTTAAACTTTATATTGAGTATTATGTAAAGTATAAAATATTACATGTCTTACAATATACTGTATAATTATTTGGAGTGCTATTATACATGTATATTGTATTTATATTTGTTTGTAAAAAGTTTTCATTAATTTCAAAGTAATAAAACTAAAATAAATAAATTTATCACTTTTGTTGATTGAGAGGCTATTTTGTGTAAATGATACAGTTTTACTTATTTTACTTACAAGTTATAAATAAATAAATAAAAACAATTGTTAAGTGCATAATAACATGATTAAACTAACAGTGGCTGTCATTATGTCAAAATCTAGAAATGCATATAAAAAGTTGAAATCAATTGAGTACACATTGAATGCCAAAGTATTTTTAAGTATAAAACTTAAAATTAGAAATAAAGTTATTAATTAATAAATTAATATATTTTATAATAAATGTTACGCAACTATTAAAACAATGTTTTAATTATAATCTAAATCTTTACTTCATTTCTAAATCAATAAAAAAATTTGATTATATTTACATTTGATATGTAAACAGTAATAAATTATTTAATTAAAACATTGTTGCTAGGATAGTTTCTACCAACACCAAATAATTTCATTTATCAAACATAACTCACAAAACTTTACATATAAAAATTTAAATCATGAACAAATTATCAAATAAATCACTGTTTAAAATACTAACATACGTCACATGTTTGATGGGATGTGTGTATCAAACGTATAAAATAAGTTTATTATACTTTTCATACGAAACCACNAAACGTATAAAATAAGTTTATTATACTTTTCATACGAAACCACAACTAATGTTATGTACGGATCGGAGACTGAATTTCATTTACCGGCGATTACTGTATGTCTTTTAAAAAGATTTTTATTACACAATGTTTATAATGAAAACAATTTTAATAACCTTTCAATTGGTAAGCAATATGCTCACTTATCCCAATTATTTGACAAGTATGTTGTATGTAACTTAAACTATGGGATTCATGTTGTGGGCAATTTAACCATGTGCAACAATGTAACCAAATACAGTGTGTCTATTAATAAACTCTGGTATTGTGTAACATTGTTTTCACAATCCGCCAATGAAAGTGATGATAAATATTTAACACACGTGAATAATATGGGTTCGATGCAAAAATACCCTGTACAATTTAGGATTAGCAATCGTACATTGGTGGAAGATAACTACCTAACTTTAATCTTGCATTCGCGACGCGAGCGTATTTAGCAGCCTTACTTAACTACATCAAGTCGTGTCAAGTTGAATGACCATAATCTCTGTGTATTCAAATTCATGGAGACCATAACGCAAAATAATCTAAATATGAACCATGATGGTAAGTTCATTTTTCAAACTTGGAGGCAATGCGTCAGTGAATGCGAAATGCGTGCATTTTTAAACAACAGTTACAAATTAAATCCTTATTATTTAAATTACAACATTTACAATCACACCATGTATTTTGCCAACCTCACTCTTATCCAGGCAAATAAATTAAACGATGATTGTTTGAGCGAATGCGTTAACCGACACATAAATTACGTTCAACATTATTATACGACATCCATTGAAGTATTATTATTTAAAACATATTTTGAAAATACATACATCTTGTTAATTGAATACCCCGTTCAACCGACGACATATTTCAACATGTATCTGAAAATGCACATGGAAGAATATCTATGTCTAGTAGCAAGTATATTCGGCCTGTGGTTTGGTTTCAATATGATCGCGTTCGGACACATTTGTAACACAATAATTGTCAAATTAAGCCACACATGCGTTCAACAAATGCGCCAAAACCGTGTATCATCTCATGTAATGAATGGTAATATTGTCCAGTATAGCGTTTACAATATTACTCCCATGGTCAATTTGGTTGTTAATATTCCATTAAATTTACCGACAGTGGAAACTTAATATTGTAATTTAAATGTTAATGAAATTAATGTAATTTATAGGACAAGAGTTATGTATTTCTATTTGTTAATAACGAATATAATTTATTGATTAGTTTATTTTATCCCATATTAAGCAAAACAATTATAACCAACCAATAAATGGACAGAAGTTAGAAATAAAATATATTAATAATTAATACATTAATTCTATTATTATTATTATTATTATTATTATTATTTGTTTAATACATTACACAACTATTACAACAGAAATTATTTATTACAATTTATTTTATTTCCATATAAACAAAACCATTATGATTATATTTACATTTTAGTATTTACATAATAATACACAATTTACTTTTATTTTTTTACAATTTAAATCATTGTTGCTAAGAAGGTTTCTACCAACACAAAATAATTTCACTTTCCATACTTATCAAAATACAAACTTAAATCATGAACATATTAACAAATAAATCACTGTTTAAAATACTAACATACGTCACATGTTTGATGGGATGTGTGTATCAAACGTATAAAATAAGTTTATTATACTTTTCATACGAAACCACAACTAATGTTATGTACGGATCGGAGACTGAATTTTATTTACCGGCGATTACTGTATGTCTTATAAAACAATTTTTATTACATAATGTCTATAATAAAAGCCAATTTAATAAGCTTTCAATTGGAATGCAGCATGCTCAATTAACGCAATTATTTGACAAATATTTTGCATGCAAATTAAACCACGGTATTAATGAAGTAAATTGCAACAGTGTCACCGCATACAGGGTGTCCGTAAATAAAGACTGGTATTGCGTGACACTAATCTCACAATCGACCAATCAAAGTGACAACAAATATTTGGTGCATGCTAATAATAATATCGGTTCGGTGGACAGCCACCTTGTGGCATTATGGATTTACAATCGCACGTTGGTGGCAGATAACTATCTAGCTATAATGTTGCATTCTCGTCGCGAGCTTATTTACCAGCCATACGTGAATAATGGTAATCATATCAGTTTAAATGATCATAATTTTTGTGCATTCAGATACACGGAGACCGTTACGCAAAATGATTTTAAAATAAACCATGACACAACATTAATGGTTCAAACATGGCGGCAGTGCGTGAATGAATGCAAAATGCGGGCATTTTTTACCGCTAGTTATAAATGGAATCCCGAATATCTAAATTACAACGTTCACAATTACACCATGTATTTTGCCAACCCTAATCATGGAAATCAATTCAATGACAATTGTATACTTGAATGCACTAATCAACCTATAAATTACGTTCAACATTATTATACGACATCCATTGAAGTATCGACATTGAGCGCAAAAAATGTATATCTGACAAATGATTTATACATCTTCTTAATTAAATACCCCATTCAACCGACAGTATATCTTAATATGTATCTGAAAATGCCCTTGGAAGAATATCTATGCCTAGTAGCAAGTATATTTGGCCTGTGGTTTGGTTTCAATATGATCGCATTCGGACACATTTGTGGCACAATATTTGTAAAATTGAGCCACAAATGCGTCCACCAAATGCGCCAAAACCGTGTATCTCCTGTAATGAATGGTAATATTGTCCAGTATAGCGTTTACAATGTTACTCCCATGATCAATTTGATTGTTAAAATTCTACCACATTTACCGACAGTGGAAACTTAATTATTGTAATTTAAATCTTAATTAAATAATGTAATTTATAGGACAATAGTTATGTATTTCTATTTGTTATCTAAAATAATAACGAATATTAATGTCGAAGTACTAAAACATAAACAAAAAAAAATTGCCCTAGTTTGTTAGTGATATGAGGGGGTTTTGTTTTTGTACACTACACAATAAAACTAATTTGTTTTAAAATTTGCTAACTTATATGTGTTTAATAAAATGATAAATAAAAATGTTAATGTATTTTCAGACCTTAAAAATGCATATATTTCTAAAAATATAATTGAAAAAATATTGAATGTAAAACTAATTGTTTTAATATTAGTTGGGAACATCGTTACTAAAAATTTGAGTTACGTAATTTAAACTATACTATCACATTCAGGATGATACAATTATAAGATTAAGCGAAAAAAAATTTGCCAATGGCCCTTGTACATAATTAAAATCAGCTAATTAAGTTTAACAAATTGTTAAAAACATTTCAATTTTGGCGGTTATAATATTGTAAAAATAACTTTAATTGAATTTATAACTTGGTCATAGTATTTATTTATCCTACTATGACTAACACTAATTACTATTCTATGTCAATCTTTATATTAATCAATGAAAAATAAATTATCATTGAATGATGATTGCACAGTACAATATAGTTGTTATGAATAATAGACTATGACCAAGGTATAAATGTAATTAAAGGTATTTTTACAATATTATAACCGCCAAAATTGAAATGTTTTTAGCAACTTGTTAAACTTAATTAGCTGATTTTAAATATGTACAAGGGCCATTGGCAAATTTTTCTTCGCTTAATCTAATTATTGTATCATCCTGAATGTGATAGTATAGTTTAAATTACGTAACTCAATTTTTTAGTAACGATGTTCCCAACTTAGGGTTAAGATTATTGATAAGTTTATTTTATCTAATATTTTTTATCGCATATTAAGTAAACAATTATAACCAACCAATGAATGGACAGAAGTTAAAAATAATATATTTTAATAATTAATACATTAATTCTATTATTATTATTTGTTTAATAAATTACTATTACGAAAGAAATTATTTGTTACAATTTATTTTATATAAAAAACATTGATTGTATTTACATTTTAGTATTTACTTTACATCGTAATACATAATTTAATTAAATCATTGTTGCTAAGAAGGTTTCTACCAACACCACATAATATCACTTATCATACTTATCAAAATTCATAAAATTTTACATATGAAAATAAAAACTCAAATCATGAACATATTAACAAATAAATCACTGTTTAAAATACTAACATACGTCACATGTTTGATGGGATGTGTGTATCAAACGTATAAAATAAGTGAATTATACTTTTCATACGAAACCACTACTAATGTTATGTACGGATCGGAGACTAAATTTCATTTACCGGCGATTACTGTATGTCTTTTAAAAAGATTTTTATTACACGATTTTACAATAAAAGCGATTTTAATAACCTTTCAATTGGAAAGCAGTATGCTCAATTATCAATGTCATTTAACAAATATGTTGCATGCAAATTTAAACACAGTATGTATGGAGTGAAATGCAACAATGTCACCGCATACAGGGTGTCCGTTAATAAAGACTGGTATTGCGTGACATTGTTTTCACAATCGACTAATGAAAGTGACGATAAATATTTGGTGCATGCTAATAATAATATTGGTTCAATAAACAATCATCTTGTAACGTTTTGAATTTACAATCGCACCTTGGTGAGCGATAACTATCTAACTATAATGTTGCATACTCGGCGCGAGCGTATTTACCAGCCATACGTGAATAATGCAAACCGTGTCAGTCTGAATGATCATAATTTTTGTACATTTAGATACACGGAGACCGTTACGCAAAATAGTTTAAAAATGAACCATGATGAAAGTACATTAGTGTTTCAAACATGGAGGCAGTGCGTGAGTGAATGCGAAATACGGGCATTTATTACAGCCCGTTATAAATGGAATCCTGAATATCTAAATTACAACATTCACAATTACACCATGTATTTTGCCAACCCTAATCATGGAGATCAATCAAATGAAAATTGTATACGTGAATGCGCTAATCAACTTATAAATTACGTTCAACATTATTATACGACATCTATTGAAGTATCGACAATGGCTGCAAACAATCTATTCCTGAAAACTGATTTATATAGCTTGTTAATTGAATATCCCATTCAACCGACAGTATATTTCAATATGTATCTGAAAATGCCCTTGGAAGAATATCTATGCCTAGTAGCAAGTATATTTGGTCTGTGGTTCGGTTTCAATATAATTGCATTTGCAAACATTTGTATCACAATATTTGTTAAATTAAATCATAATTGGGTGAGCATGCGCAAAAATCGCATATCGTTAATAAATAGCAATATTGCCAACTGTAGCATCTACAAAGTTACTCCCATGGTCAATTTGATTGTTAATATTCCACCAAATTTACCGGCAGTAGAAACGTAATCTTTGTAAATAAATTGAGATATGTAATTTATGGAATTGTTTTATTCAACTGTAATAAAAGTTAAATTTTCTATTGTCATAATTTATTAAACATTAATATCAATGCATATAAAATATAATTTGCTGTAATAAAGTTGATCACAGAATAAGTTATAACTGTTTGTCAATACTTGAATATATACTTTAATTGTAACATTTGTAACGATAATTTAAAAATTTATAATCTATTTTCTCAATACAATCTATTTTCTCAATACAATTGTTTTTAGAATTATAAATAAAATGTTTGCTATATTATTTAAACAATTTGAGCATATAAATTATATATTTAATTTTATTGATAATAATATAATAAATAAAATTACACTTAAAATTTTTAGTCATCGGCTCATTTAGTCATTGGCTGCCGCCTCTGCCATACATTACGTACGATAAAGTTAATACAGAGCCAATGACTAAATAGACCGATGACTAAGTATGACTGCAGTTAATTACATTTTAAAACTCTATTGAATTGAATTGAATTGAATTTATTGATTCATATACACGTAAATACATACAACATAAACTGATTTTCATGCAGACGTGTTTTAGATGTTAATAAATAAATATTATGCACAAAATGACAATTTAATAAATATTAATTAATGTTGACTGTTAAGTAAATAATATTTACTATAAGACAAGCTTAATACAAACTAACGTTAAAATAATCAACAATAATTGTAATTGTAATTAACAACAATAGTAATTATTATTGTAATATTATATGCAGACAATTATTTAATATGTGCAAGTATTATGTTTGTGTCGTAGCCATTGGATAAGTTGATTATTGAACAATATTTTTAATAATATTATTGGCATTATGAAACATGTATATAATTTATAGTGTATTTTATTGTAATTGATAATTTCAAGCATTATGCAAACTACTGAAATACAGGCACCAATAATTAATATATAAATAGTAAATAGTAGATCTTTAATACAAAATACATGTATATCGACAAAGTCATCTGGGTAATCGTTGTCAAGTACTTTATGATTGCCTTTCGATGTTTCAACTTGATTTAAATCGCAAATATCATTATAATGGTAAATGTGTGACTCATATAGAATTTTCCACCTAGGTAAAAATATTTTAAATATAAAAAAGTTGTATCTAATAATTTGAAAACATAATAATCTATTAATTTACATTATAGAAAGTTTACGTTTTGTTAATCGATCGAGATTTCTGTTAACAGGAAATCCAGTTAATAATAACGATCCGTTTCCTGGCGTACGTCTCAACCGATACTTGCTATACATAGTCACCAATTTAGAGGTTAGGAAACTGTTTGCAATTATAACACTCTTATTGTGTTTCAATTGTAACATAGTTTTAGCAATTAATAGACGGTTGGTTGATTTCACTTTCATCTTGTTGCTTTGTGCTAATTTCCATGACTCCTAAAATGAACATGTTTTATTAGACAATAAATTCAATACATAAAATGTTATACAAAACACCTTAATCATCGTTTTGGTCATATAGTTTTTATAAACATAAATGTTTTTGATATTATCTCTGGTCATGAGATCATCGATGCTATGAATGGTGTCTTCTTTGGTCAATACAATCATCGCTTGGATATCATTGAGGAATACATTTATGACCACAAGTGATACCAATAGCCAAATGCTTAAC
>CAJPIZ010004439.1:0-10267 GCA_905368565.1 Medioppia subpectinata
TGTCTACGGCCATATCACGCTGAAAGCACCGGTTCTCGTTCGATCACCGAAGTTAAGCAGCGTCGCGCCGGGTTAGTACTTGGGAGGGAGACCACCTGGGAATACCCGGTGTCGTAGACTTTTTTTTGCATTTTTTTTAATCAGTTCATTGAATTGCATCACAATTATTTATTACCATTCAAGTTTTTTGTCGAAAGTTGTAAAATATAAAATATGTTATAAAAACAAATACACACAAATGTATACTGTACTTAACTAACTCGTTGATAAAAATGTAACTGAAAAAATGCGACTAAAAATATTTTTCACTCACATTTTATTTCCAAAATAATTTTAAAATATATACAATAAATGCTACCTTGCTAATAGTAAACCAACTAACTTAGTATCTACAGTAACAAGTACAGTAACAAACAAGTAAATAATTTGTTTATGCCCTAGTTACAATACTCTCACGATTCTCATCACATATTTTATTAAACGCATCGTTTGGGTGAAGCGATAAATCACGTGTCCTTTGATGGGGCGGATCGTCGCCGACAAAACACCGGATCCACGCCATCACCGCAAACGGCACAATCAATACGAGTGCCAACACAATGAGCGCGAGTCCGGGCGCCGAGTCTATGGTGGCGTTAAATATACTCGTGAACACTACGGCGCCGACCAATGGCATCAGTGCCTCCGCGCAACCCATACAGCAAAACACTTTACCCAATTCGTCCGGGTTGACCACCTTGGACAAATGCGAACGAATGCCGATCGCACCCAACGGTGCCAAACAGCCCGGTATTAGCGCGAGGTAATAGCCCAGTGGTGTTAGTACAACACCCCGTATAAAATAAAGTGAGAAATTGGATACCAAACCGACCATGGACAGTGTACTGTCACGCATTTTAAATACCTAGGCAAAATAAATTGGTTAATTCTAACATGTTTTATATTAGTTTGTCATATATAAGTACCCTCAGCAGCACCGGTGCGACGATAGTGGTTGTCAAAGTGGTCACAACATGACCGATGGCCGAGCCGTTACTGTAGGCTCGGGAGCCCCAGGCGTAGGCCCGTTGGCTGAACTGAAACATGAAGAATACGGGAGCGATATGTGAGAGTAGATAACAAGCGGTAGACAAAAACAACAGCCATATCCGGAGCCGCAGTCGGTTTGGCCGACGCTTGAAACAAGTGATGAGAATCTCTTTAACGTTACCGAAGTTGAGCAACAATTTGAGCGGATGTTTGTGTCGGTTGTCGTCAAACCTCTTGAGCCGTTTGTCCATTAGTGACAAACTCTCTTCGGCGCTGGTGTCCGGACCCATGTCCTGGGTTTCACCGCCGGGAAACAGTCGGTCCCATTGCCTGATGTCTCGCTCCTCATCGATGGTAAACACGGCCCACAACAGTGCCAACAAACTGGTGCCACCGGCTATGATAAACACAGCCGTGTAGTTATGCAACTGACCCGTGTTGAACATGGGCTCCGTGTTCAGCGCCACACCGCCCACATAACTGCCCAACGGATGAGCTAGGTGTAAATAAATAATTAGATTTATTTTTGTGCTAATTAATATGGGTTACTTTTGATCACTCGTACCAATTCCGGCCACAATCTCCAGGAATGTCATTCTGATGGCTCGCATATGGGAAGGTGTGGTGGAGGCCACGTATGACCAGACGGACACAAACACCGCTAATATACCACCACCTGATATGGCCGGCAGTGTTGCAATTAACAAAACTGAATAGGCTATATGGAATCATAAAAGTTACAAGTTAATTTAGTTAATAATTAATTCATCTCTTGTTTTAACTTTAAGACTTATTAAAACGTACGCCAATCAAAGTACCAATCATTGAGCGCTAGTATCACAGCCTCGACAACACCGGCGGCGGCGCCGACCATAAGCAACACCTTTTTGGCTTTAATATAGGTGTCAGTCCACGAGCCGATGAATAAGGAGGTCAACACTGATGGCACTGTACTAAAAATGGTCATGTATATTGTAAACCGAGTTACATCGGTTAATATACGAGACTTTACACCCAGGTAGTCATCGTTGGGGGACATTGTGGGCAAACTGTGGCAATACGTGGCGTTGATGTCGTACGTGTGACGGCACACCTTGTCCTGAACTAACTGATCCATTGGCACTCTCTTCATAGTGAACACAAACATATAGGCGAATAGAAACGGCTCCACATTTAATAGGGATATGAATGAGTGGATTAATTGCCATTTCGTGGCCCCCATTCTTGTTCCGCAATTCTTGGCCATTAGTTTGAGTTTTATTTAGATTTTATTTTTTAGTTATTTTCAAGCATTTTTGTTGCAAAACTTATAGCACTCACAAAATAAAAATGTTTTGAAAACAAACTTTTATATTTTGAAACACAAGGTTATCTTGTAATTGTACGTAAATATAATAATTATGCCTTAATTAATATGTAAAATAATTATTTTATATTTATTTGAAACAGATAGGTTCATTAGTTACTTATCAAACAAGTGGTAAGTTGTATTCTTATTATTATTGTTTATTATTGAAGAATATTCAAACATCATAAAAATTATATTATCATAGTTTATATTCATAAAATGTTACCATAACTACCAAGTAGATATTTTTCTTATATTCAAACATTATATTCTTTTGGCACACTTGTGCTAATTGATTCACATAATGCAATATTTAACATCGATAATTATAATAATTGCATATTGGTACTTTACTTATTTATAACAATATTCACACAAAATATTATAACTTTGACACACATTTATATAACTTATTTTTTGTAGTATAAATAGTAAATTAAAATCAACTAATATTAAACAAATGTAGTATTGGATTTCATAGCTAGTTAGATAAAAATTAAACAATAAACAGATACATCCTGATAATGTATCAGTGATAAAATAATATATTTGTTTATTAACAGTTGGTGATAATTTTCTTATCACCTGTTTATTATGTGACATTAAGTACAATACTGTGCAATGTATACAATAATATGCAATATTAATACTGTATACTTGATGTTTATAAATGCTTGGTATAAATTGCCTTGATAAAACACATGGTAAGTATTAGACAGGTTGTGGAAAATAAAAACTTTACTGAAAATGAAAAAATAGATCATAATTTATAAAAGTGGATTATTTCTAATTTAATTTACAAGATTACTTATTTATATTTCACATATTATTTGTTTTTACTAAATAAATATTCCATTTATATAACTAAAAAAATTTTTAATTGGGCGACAAATAGGCAACTTCCCCTTAATGCCTGACAACAAACATTTCATCTCGCTCTCTTTCTCTCTCTCTCTCTCTCTCTCTCTCTCNTAACTAACATGTACCCTAACTTACTAGTTAATTAATTGTTAATAATAGTTCACATAAACTGTAACAAAACAATTGCTATAAAATTGTGAGAATAAATAATTTTTATTAAAAAATGTTTTCATAGATTTAAGACTAGATTTAAGTTTAAATTATAAAAGTGTGTAAAACAGCTGTCAATGTATTGCAATACAAAAGGGCTATCAATGAAAGTGTGTATCAAATATGAGCTCAAAGAGTGTGTATAAAAGGACTATAATCATAAAGTACCATGGTACAAAAACAGCGCTGTAAAAGGTTAAATGATCATGATCAAGTGTCTGATAGTCCAAAAAGTCCTTTTATTACATTTATTGTAACTCGTGTTTAATTTATTTTAATAGTTTATCATTTATTAAATATTTACATACATGAATATAAATTAATGTACATTTATTTTAATATATAGTACTGCTATCATTGCTAACTCCATCATAATTAGTGCGAGTTTTACTTAAATCACAATCACTCACATCAACTGCATTATTATTAGTACCACCACTATTAACACTGGGCTGCAAATGTGGCAATATGGTATAATTATCGATCCATACAATCACCATGAACGGTATAACGAGCAAAACGGCTATGATGATAAATGGCAAGCCTTGCATCTTATCAATGGTCTCATCAAATATAATGTTAATAACTTCGGTCGCAATCAATGGTGTCGTGGCTTCGGTTGCGGCGAAAAAACTCAACACTTTTCCCAACTCGTGATCCTTAAACAGTTTGTACAGATGGGACCGAATGCCAACTATCGCGTAGAGACCCAAACACCCGGGTATTAGCGAGTAGTAGTAACCAGAGGGCGACACCACTACACCACGGATCAGGTGTAGCGAGAAAAACGAGACCAAACCCAGTAGTGCCAGGTGTGTGTCTTTCAGTCTCAGCCCCTGAGGTATGCGTTAATTGTTAAATAAAATGTCAATTCATTTGATAAACTAAATAAATGTAATGATAACTGAATACCAGAAGTACGGGACCGATAGCGGCGGCCCCGCCGGCAATTGCCAAACATCCGAGCGTAAAGGCAGTGACGTATTGGTCGGGTGTCCAGTGATAGACCCTTTGCGAGAACTGTTGGCCGAAGACAATGGGACCCAAATTGGATGAGACATAACTGATGACCGATAAGAAGAGTATTAGGATCTGAAAGCGGAGGTAATTGTCGCGCCGTTTAACCAAAGACATCAACATTTTGTGGCCATTCTTGATGTTAAACAAGCGCTTCAACGGGTGTACAATGTCTTTATCGAGGAAGTGCCGGATCCGGGCGTTCACCCGGTGCTCAACGCTATGATGTACAGCGGGATTGTCCACAGAGTCGGCCCCGTGTCCGCCAAACCTGCGCTCCCACTCACGAGTGTCCCGCTTCTTGTCGACCATAAGTGCCGCCCATATAAAGGCCAGACATAGTGTAGTGCCCGCTATTGTGAACACACCGGAGTAGTTGTGCAGTTGACCCCCATTGAACATCGGGGTAGTGTTTAGTATGTGAGCCCCGCCATATATACCCAGCGATTGAGCTGTTCAAAATAATTTTTACATTACATTGTATCTTTTATTATGTATATAAATAATTGTATTTTAAATTCAAAACTTACCCAGCATATTTATAATCTCGGCGCACGCTATCCTATGGGTGAGATAATGTGTTGGAGTTGTCACCGCGATGTATGGCCAGATAGCGGTCAGCACAGCGAACAATCCGCCAGACAATATACCAGGCACGTATGCTATTAGTATGTATGTTTTGTCTAGGTGCAAACAATATTATTATACAATTATAACTATAGTTACATTAAAATGTTTAAGAATTAATTTGTTTTACAAAATAAATACAAACCTAAATCAAAATAATAGTCATTAACAATAAGTATTAGACACTCGGCGACAATGGCCAGAGCGCCGGTCATTAGCAGCCACTTCTTGGCCTTAATATAGGTGTCCGTCCAGTGACCCACTATTACAGTGGCCATTAGCGATGGGACAATGACCATGGCAGTTTTATATAGCATTAGTTGTTTTTTATCAGCCATTATCTTGTGTCTCATGTCCAGCGGGTCGTCATTGGGTAACATTGTGTGCAATTGTTGACAATAAATTGCCGTTAAATTGTACGTAAATCTGCATATCTTGTCGGCCACCAACTGTTCCGTTAATTCCCGTTTCATTGTATATACAAATGTCAACGCAAATAAATATGGCTCCACACGAAGTAGATAGATGAATTCAAAAAACCGTAGTATCTTCCACATGGTTGATGGTGATTTAATTAATTATAATTGTTTTTACAATATGTGTCATAATTGGTTAACAAATAGGAACTTATTATAAATTATTGTTATATATTTTTACTATGTTTTATTTTATTTATAAAACAAAGTATAATTATTACACCTTTTAACTGACATTATTTTATTATATTAGCAGATTATAATTAGAGTTAATATAACCTTTAAGGCAAAAAACTGTTATCAAACGTGGTTACGATTGTAAGCCATACATGAGATTATTGTTATCTGAGATAATAACAATTTGTTATACATTTTTGTTGTATTAGTTGTAACTCATTTGTAGAGATAACTTATCAAAATAGGATTTTGGGTTAATGTTAATAAGTGTCAAGTATTTATACCGAGAATAGTTATATAATAGTTACTATTGACTGTGTTTTGTTAATATTTTACTGTACTTTATACGTGTAAATCAATTAAAGTAAAATAATATGTAATGTATGATATTTAATTTATAAATTGAAATATTGGGGTTTTAAGGTTTTTATACTAAAATAATAACGGTTTAAAATATAACACTTTGCGATTTGATGATTACATTAAACTGTGAAATATAGTTTACACAACACTATCGGCAATCATACTGTTAGGCAATTGTAGTCTTTGACGGGGAATATTATATTTGTTAGAACGTGGTTGAATAGAATTAGCACGTATTAAATGCGGATTATTTGTAATGCTTACATTCAATATGTTTTGATTATTAGCGACATTAATGGTCTGGTTTTGGCAGAAATAGATTTTATATTTGTCGGACAATTGGGTGATTAGATTAGTAAACATAAGGACCGATACACCAAACCATAGGCCCACAAGTGAGCCCATATATACCAAGTACTCTTCAAATGATAACTTCAATGATACCTCGTATAGCATATCGGGATCTGACGGTAATTTTACATAGATTTCAAAACTTGTCAAATCGTGTGATGTTTTTTCCGCTTTATATTGAGGGATATAATAGTGTTTAATGCACTCAATTTGATTGCATTTATTTAAGCAATCTAATTCATTATCAGGGAACGAAGTGAACGCCATTGAATTATTAACATAAAAACGGGCTCGCTCATTAAAGCCATCATCACCGTGGTAAAGTAGCGTGTTACCGGAAAACACTTCACTTTCTTGGTCAATTAGGCGAATCATGCATCGCATTACGCACTTATCAAGTGTTTGGCCTTTTAAGCATTTATTGCCACTTAGTATGTGACTTAATTGGACAGTATATAACCGGTACGTAATTGTTAGAGCACTATAATCATTTGGATTGCCCACCCAATTACCCTTGCGGTTTATATCTCGTAGCCTTTGTTGGCGTGAATGCACATGAACACTTAGCCACCGTATCATCGTGGTATTTGTTATTGTCAACCAAAGCGCCATGTCACCTTGATGGTTCCGGAATTTAGTCTCGTACCGTTCATTTGACTCGTCGCCCACCCATTGGGACAATATTGTCAAACATGAGCTGTCACTCAGCGAATTAAGCGCCCGGCCATACGGGGCGACATCCGCGCAATTTTCCCGTTTATTTTTATAAAGGATTAAACATTCAAATAAATCATCATGGTCTATGAGTTCGTTCATTTGATCATTTATAGACTGGTTGGCGAATACGTCTCGTCTAAATTGACCATGTTTGTCAAAGTATTTATACTTTACCCCCGGTCGTATCAGGGCACTGGTCGGCACGCATAGTGTTAGCGCCGGTACACTCAACTCGTCGCTAAACATGACATTGGTACTTTTTTCGTATGACAAGTATATTAAGCTGATTTCATATGTATGGTACAGAAATCCACTTAATAGTAGTGTTTTCAATAATAGATTAATTACTGTTGATGTGGACAACATTTTGAAATGACACTTTAAAATCATACTAAAATCTATTATGCTTGATGAAATATTAATTCCTGATTTACTGACATTCAAACTAAAACATACATTTCAATATAATTATTTTATTTTTATGATATTCCGCTTTTAATATTATTACACTATCATAAATTTCATTATATTATAATATATTTACATTTAATTATTTTATTGTTACAACTATATTGATTTTTAATCTAAAGATATTGATCTTTAGCATTGTGTCAGCAAGGTTGCATTATGTGTGTTTGTATTGATATAGACTACGAAAATACATTCTTGTTTACAGTATGTTAGATTACAAATCAATATGGTGTAAAAATAAAATCAATAATTAATAACTAATTAATATACTTTTATATTACTGTAAATATTTTTTAAAAATGATCATGAAAGTAATAAACTTCAGCTTATTATCGTCGGAACCTTAATATAAATATTAATAAAATACAATAATTTGACACCATTTATTTTAATAAAAATAATTTTATTCACTATTTATTCACATTTATTATTATTATTAATATTTACATAACATGTAAATCTGTTACTACATTATCTACACTATTGTAATCATACAGAAGTACTGTACATTATATTATCTATTATATTTACACTAAACTAAAATTATATAATAAACAAGTATTAAGATTAATATATATTTACAATTAACCAGATTGATTAAAATATGTACAACTTATAACATTACAATTTATAAATCTAATATTGTATATTACACATCACTAGATTTTTCATCATAATTATTTTTGTTACTATTATTTTTACTATTATCGGGAGTTAATATTAATTGCAATGAGCTTGTACCTCTATAAATGGTGATGGTAACAATTACGGGACCAATCAATATGACCCCGGCTACTAGTAAAAATGCACCTGGCATGCTTTTAACTGTAGCATCAAATACACGTACAAACAACTCGCCGGCCATCATTGGTGTATTGGCTTCGTTAGCTGCAAATACGCTAAATATTTTGCCCATCTCTCCCACCTCGATCATTTTGGACAAATGTGATCGCATGCCTATTATAGCTAACGGCGTTAAACAGCCGGGTATTAACGAGTAATAGAAACCACCCGATGATAACGCGGTGCCTCTAATTATTAGCATAATGAGATGTGATAATAAACCTACGAGCGCCAATGTCATGTCACTTAGTTTAAGCACCTGGATCAAATAAAAAATAAATATATTAATTATAATTTTCGGTTCATCTTGTTGCATAAATATGTAAATATAATAATTACCCCGATTAGTACACCTGCTAAAAGTGTAATGGTGATGGCATTTACCAGATACTCGACAGCCGTCGCGTTACAGTAAGCGATAAAATCCCACGAATAGGCCTTATGGACAAACTGTCTCATCACCATAACTGGTCCCATGAGTGACATCAGATACGACGACACGCACACAAACAGTAGCAATAGTAGATGAAGTCGGCCTGAATTGTCCCGTCGTTTAATCAAAGCCAACCCAATCTGGTGTCCATTTCTGTGATTGAATAACAGTCTCATCGGATGTTTGTCCACATTGTCGGTGTATTGCTGGAGCTTTTGGTTCACCCGATCGTCGATTGTTTGGGTGTCGGTGTTGTGGTCGGTGTCGGACACTATACTGAACCGCGACTCCCAGAGCCTAATGTCCCGCTCCTCGTCCACCATGAATACGGCCCATACGAGTGCCAGAAGTAGGTGTAGGCCACACATTATCAATATACCCGTATAGTTGAATAGGGATTTTGTTTTGAATATAGATTGACCGCTTAGCACATATCCGCTTGTATAGCATCCAATAGATTGAGCTAGAGAAAATTAAAATTAACAAAAATAATTAATATTTAGAAATATTATAATGATGTATAATAACAAACCTAAGTAGGTAATTATAATTGCTAAAGTAATCCTTTTGGTTAGCAAATGTTTTGGTGTTGTGACCGATATGTACGCCCAAATGGCAGTGAGCAAGCTAAATAGACCACCCGATAGTAAACATGGTACGTACGATATTAATACTAGATAATAAGCTAATAAATTATAAAGATTTAATTAATTTTTGTTTTAATTAAATGTTGTATAATAAGTTTTTATTTACATTCGTCAAACCAATAGTCATTTGCTATAAGAATCACACATTCAATAACCATGGTAAAAGCACTGACAATCATGGTCCATTTTTTGGCCTTAATAAAAGTGTCTGTCCACTGACCGATGATGGTCGATGCGATAATGTTAGGCAATAAAACTAAACCCATGTTGTAATACATAAATGTCTTTTTGTCGTCAATTATGTGTGACTTCATATTCAGATAGTCATCACTTGTGTCGGCCATAGAGTGTATTAATGAACAATAGGTTGCATTCAATTGGTATTTATTAAGACAAATCTTGTCAATCACCAGTTGTTCCGTAAGTGATTTCTTCATTGTATAAACAATTGTAAATAAAAACAGATACGGCTCTACAGTTAGCAGTTTAAGAAAATCGCATGATCTTGCTGATTTGTATTTCAAGTCACTTTTTGTATACATATTGTGACTAACTTGTGATTTGTTAAAATTGAATTAAATTTTTAAAATGCTAAATTAAACTCGTTAAATAATTGTATAATAAAATTTAAATGGTTATGCCTTTTATTCTGTATTAGCAGGATATTGAGTTTACACAGATTGAATACTTTTATATG
>CAJPIZ010004440.1:0-10267 GCA_905368565.1 Medioppia subpectinata
TTTTTCACATTTAATTATCTATCTATGTCTATTCATATTTACTCACATGTAAGCATTTAAAATTACCCATATATTTGCAACGTCTAATTAACCATTTATGTCTAATTATTCGCAAAGAATAAGCAGTATTTTGGGTAATTATTAGTTCATTTCACCTTACAGTGTATGAATAAGAGTGTTTTAAATGAAATACAAAAAACATTGTGTTTTAACGCATAATTATGAAATACTGAATTTATATTCAAGAATAACTTTATATTTAATATAATATTGAAATTGAACTGAAATATGTAATTGTATTTACTAATGATTTTTAATATATGAATTAGTAATTCAGAATTACTTGTACAGTCAGAACTCTGTGTTGTGAATAGATCGGGTCCACGGCTTTTGGTTCATAACATAGAGGTGTTCACAAGATAGAGGGTAGACTTAAATCTACAAATTTAATTTATCAATTAAAAATCACATATAATTTTTTGTTTAGATAAATATTAAGTTATTTTTGACTGTTTTAGTGATTTAAAAGTTGTTTCTAAGACTGTTTTGTATTTCGTTTAAATTATTATTAAATAAGTTAACATCCAATCGAGAATATGCTTGGCATATGATCGCAATGTTTAATAAGTTAACCATTGGTTCACAAGATAGAGAGTGTTATACATTGAAATGCCACAAATTTTGAGCCAAATGTGTTCATAACATAGAGTTTTCATAACATAGAGGGTTAATAGCATAGAGGTTATTTTAACATTAAGTCAATGGGTGTGTCTTTTGGTTTTGAGAATTTGTTCATAACATAGAGGAGTTCATAGCATAGAATGTTCACAGCATAGAGTTCCAACTGTATCTATTCTTAGCCTCAGAATCTAATATTAAAATTAATTTATAACTATATCATATATAGTCTATATGTATAATGTCATAAATGAGTTTTAACATTTATTTATATTGATTATAATAGATACAAAGATTATAATTTGTATGAATTAAGTATTATATTTATTAAGAATTATTAAAATGTAATATACATGTATGTTTCGTTTGTAACCATAAGGCGCTTATCAATTAATTAAGTTATTCATAATATTTTTAACCACGATTTATTTAATTAAAATGTGATTTATAAGATATTATATTGTTGTGTAGATTTATTTCGGATTAGTGCTAACTTTAGTTTACACAATATTTATTACGATAATCACTTTAAATCAATTACAAATTTAAAACAATTCATTTAAAAAGTATTGAAAACACAAGTTATAGGATTGAGAGTGAAAGCCAGTCTGTGATATAATTTTAATTATCATTTACTTATTTAGAAAAACATACGGTATTTATTTAATTAATAAAAGTTTAGAGAAGTAATTTAATTAGTGATAATAGGCGGCAATTTGGAGCATAAAATTAGGCAAATATAGGCAACAATAATGTGTATGAATTTATTCATTACACTCCCCCATTGTTAAATTAGCGTCGGCGCGAAGATAAAACGTCTCGAGTTGATTGACATGAGCGTTGATCTCTGGTCCGGTAGTGTCCATCAGTTGAATGCGGTACGTCAGATCATTCAGGAGTTTTGCGGTGACTTTATAAGGTCCAGTGTATTTGGGTGTCAGCTTATTCTTAGAAGGCAGGTTATCAGGTATGCGCTTTTTCACAATATCACCTATGTTAAAAACCATGTCCTTATGTCTGGAGTCGTATTGCGCTTTTTGCTTTTTTTTGGAAATTCTGGTTCGGATGACGGCGAGTGCTTTAGCTTCTGGTAATGGAGTCGGTTTGGGTTCAGTGGTTGTGCCATACATCAGGTAAACTGGTGCAAATCCTGTAACGGTGTGAATAGAGTTGTTGTAGTCTTGAGTTACATCTGGTAATAGAGTTGACCATTTCTTGCGCGGCGATATCTGGACTGCGATGCGTAGCTTTTCCACGAGGAGACCATTTATTTTCTCATTTAAGCCATTGGTTGCGGGAGAATATGGTGACGTATAGGAGTGCTTGATGTTGTGTGATTTCAGGAACCGATTAAATTCATGACTTGTAACGTTTGTCCCATTGTCCATAAGGAGGCGTTTGGGTTTAGCATTCAGCGTCTTGAATGTGTTGGTCAGTACTGTAATCGAAGAGGCGGCCGTATTTTTGTTTGTCGGGATGGCCCATGCATATCGGGAGTGGTGGTCGACGACCACTTGTATGTATTTTGCTTTAGTGTTGTTGGCGGCGGAGCCCATAACAACGGTGTCCATTGCGATAAGATCAAGCGGTTCGTCAGCGGGTTTGAGAGGGTGTAATAGTCCATAAGGTTTGTGTGTAGAAACTTTGACCAATTGGCACGGTGTACAGCTGCGGACATGCTCGCGGATATCCTTTTGCATTGTGGTCCAGAAAAATGCTTTGGCGATTGATTTCAGGCAGCGATTGACACCAATATGGCCGTTGTTCTCGTGATAATCATGGAGGATATCGGGTACGAGTTGTTTGGGAACGAGTGTCTTGATTATGCCTTTGCGTTTTACTTTAATAATGCCATCGACTTTCAGGTTGTGACGGCTAAGTGTCATCTGTGCATCACTCTGTGCGTTGCGAATTGTGTCAGCAGTGATCAACATTGTGACGGGTGCTCGTGATAGAGCGTCAACGTGTGTCTGGTTTCGACCACTACGGTGAACGATAGTGAATTTGTATTCACTCAGTCTAACGCCCCATCGGTAGAGACGTCCTGTGGGTTTCTTTATTTCGAGAAGCCATTTCAATGCGGCGTGATCGGTAATGACTTTGAATTCTTGTCCGTGAAGATACACGTGATATTTTTCTACTGACTCGAGAACTGCGAGACATTCGAGTTCACTTGAGCTGTATTCTGATTTATGTGCGTTCAGGCGTCGAGAGTAGTAGCTTATCAGGTGCTTGTATTGCATAAGAATGGCACCAATGCCAACTTTGCTAGCGTCTGTGTAGAGTTCACATGGTTGTGACGGGTCATATATCTGGAGAACAGGTTCTTTAGTCAAACTGTCTTTGAGTGTCTGGAACGCTGTCTTTTGACGTTCAGTCCAATCGTATTTATTGTCTTTGCGTAGCAAACTTGTTAGTGGTTCTGCAATGGTTGCGAATTTCTCAATGTACTCGCGGAGATAACCACTGAGACCTAGAAATCTGCGTAACTGCTTGACTGTAGTAGGAGTTGGGTATTTGAGTACGGCCTCGATGTGTTGCGGCGCTGGGCGTACTGTGTTATGTCCAATCAAGTGTCCAAGGTATTCGACTTCTAATTTAAAGAACCGGCACTTGTCTTTGCGGAGACGAACGTTGTGTTCACGTAGTTTGATGAACACCTTTCGTAGCAATTCAGTGTGCGATTCTTCATCTGGTGAACAGCATATGATGTCATCAAAATAATTGAAAACGCCGTGATTCAGGAGTTCACCAAGGACTTTCTGGATAACCCGTTGGAAAGTTGCGGGACTTCTTTGTAGGCCAAAGGGTAGTACGAGCCATTCATAATGATTTTGTTGTGTAACGAAACCTGTCTTATGGATGTCGCGTGGATCCATTTCAACATGCCAAAATCCCCAACGAATATCGAGTACGGAGAAGACTTTTGAGCCATGCATGCGGTCAATAATGTCTTGTACTCGAGGCATGGGTTGCATATCAGGTATAGTCTTTATATTCAGTAATCTGTAATCTATGCATAGTCTTTTTGATCCATCTTTCTTAAAGACCATAGTAACGGGACTGCTGTATTGTGAAGTGCTTAATTGTATCATGCCTTGATCTAGTAATTCTTTTACTTGTCTTTCGATTTCTTTGTTGTCTGTGTCTGAACAGCGGTATGGATATCTGCGAATAGGGATATCGTCGGTCAAGCGAATGCGATGTTTCTCTAACGGTATGCGTCCAAGCTTAGGATTGTACTCAGAGAAACAGTCTTTGAATTCGTTGAGCAATATGTCTTTGGGTGACCCAGTAGGTTGGGTACGAGGCGGCTGCGGCCGTCGCAATGTATTGTTGCAAACAGGAGTTGAGGTATGCAGTCTTTGTTGCAACGTGTAGAACAATTGGGAAATATTTGCCAATGTTTATGCCAAGGAGTAGATCATATGGGAAATTGCGCAAGACCTCGGCATCTATAACATGTGACAGTCGGCCAATTGTTACGTTAAATTTGACTGATCCAATGCTCTTTGCTTGTCCTTTTGCGAGAATAATGGTGCTTGATTTGTCAGTTTCAGGCTTTAGGTTTAATTGCTTTGCAATCTGTGAGCTCATTATGTGCACATTGGAGGCGGTGTCCATGATCGCACATATGGTCTGTCCATTGATTGTAGTGCGAATCGGAATGAACGAGTCTTTGGCTTTGAGATGTGCAGAGAAGTTCTGTTGATCTATGTCGGTCGGCTTTATCAATGCATTAGACACGCTATCGTTAGGTTCATTATTGGATGCTGTGTCTGTGGGCGCGCTTGGGCGGATAGGGCAGTCTTTGTGCCAATGATACTCTATCTTGTTCTGGTACTTGCAGTACTTGCACGGAAAACGGGGTTTTGCATTATCGTATTCACGTCTCTGTTGAGGTCTGAATTGTGTCTGTGAGTTACTGGTCTGAGAGGGATAACGGCTATGCGAGGGCTGAGGCGCCGGTGATTGCATGTTGAAGTTTAAGGTACCAACAGGTCTACGAATGTCTGGTGGTCGCTTTTGCAATTGCAATAGGTTGGCTTCAGTAATGGAGGCAATAGTTATCCAATCGTTAGTTGTCTTAGGTTGGGCGGCGAGAAGTACGGACTTGTATGACCATGGCATACCTTGTGTTAGTTCAGCGCATTGGTCGCGTTCACTTAGGCCTGTTTGTCTTAGAAGGGTTACTTTCTCATCGTAATATTTCTTAACTGTATCGGCTTTTGTTAATCTACGGTTTTGAGCTAATATGTTGGGCGAGATTAGAGAAGTACTAAATCTGTTTGTCATTAGATCTTTACATGCTTGCCAAGACATTGTAGTTATATGGGGGGCTATATCTGTTGCAAAAAACTCTAAGGCCTCAGACTCTAAGTATGACATTAGTTCAGTCAACTTGAGTTCATCAGTGGCCAGGTTTTTAGCTACTATCTCAAATAATACTAACCATGACTGTATTGTTAGGGCCTTGTCTGCACCTGAATACTTAGAGATTTTAGGTTTAGGAGGGGTTGGCTGTGACATATTTGAAAATGGCGGCTGTGAAACCGGAAGTGAGTTGGCAATAGAAATGTTAGGCAACAACTTAATAGAAAATGGCTGGGTAGGTATTACAGGCGGGGACCCTGGAGGGGTATATGATAGGGATGTGTTAGGGGTACTAGTTATAGTAGTAGCAGTAGTACTTGTCCTTATAGGATAGTTAGGAATAGTTATAAAAGTATTGGCCTGTGTTAGCGTTGACGTGGAACCGGAAGTGGACCTGGAGGTAAAGCTTGTTGTTGCGGTGTCTACGACCAGCGGTATTCGTGGGTCCTGGAGTGTGGCGTAGACTGGGCGTTGAGCGATTGTTGATTGTGGGCTTTGCCAATGTGAAGGTATGGAGACCAGAGACGGTGACGTGGCGTGCAGTGCGTGTGGGCCTGGAGTGTGTGTGTGACTATGTTTGTGCATATGCACCCAATTTGGTGACTCCGTCCCCAAACCGCCTGGAATTACTGTGAAATATAAATAATTAATAATAAGTAATAATAAATAATAATACACTCGATTTTGTCTAATTTCACAAAGTTGAGACCATAATTTTACGTGTGTGAAATTAGAAAATGTGAAAATATACGGGCAAAGTTACATTTAATTTCTCGGTAAAGACTATAAATTATATTTTGTGATAGCTTATATAAAATAATTTTCAGTTTTAAAGTTAAATTTAAANTGTCTAATTTCACAAAGTTGAGACCATAATTTTACGTGTGTGAAATTAGAAAATGTGAAAATATACGGGCAAAGTTACATTTAATTTCTCGGTAAAGACTATAAATTATATTTTGTGATAGCTTATATAAAATAATTTTCAGTTTTAAAGTTAAATTTAAATCATTTTTATAGAAATATATAAATAATTGTTTATAACTAATTATTATAACAAAAATATATTAAAATGTACCCAAAAATAGAAAATTTGTTTGTAATGAAATGTGAAATTATAAGTGGAATCCTATACACATAATGTTAATAATAACAACTTATGTGTGAAATTAGAAAATATACAGATGTGAAATTAAGCTCATACTAAATCATATACCCCAATANTTATAACTAATTATTATAACAAAAATATATTAAAATGTACCCAAAAATAGAAAATTTGTTTGTAATGAAATGTGAAATTATAAGTGGAATCCTATACACATAATGTTAATAATAACAACTTATGTGTGAAATTAGAAAATATACAGATGTGAAATTAAGCTCATACTAAATCATATACCCCAATATGGGGTTACTAGTTTTGTGTGAATTTAGACAAAATGTGAAATAGTACACTGTGACAATAGACAGAACAGTGTATACGACAAAAATTGTGGTAATTATAATTACTTAAAATAAATTGTAAAATTGTTTTCTTAAAAAATTTTGCGTACCATGTTCGAGTAACAGCGCAGATTAATTATTATGTTGATTTGATTAAATATGTCCATACATTGCTAGGCCTGAAATAATTTATATGTAGTGTAGTTTTATATGTAATTTATATCATATAAAATACATTAACACTACATTAAGACTATTAAAATTTGTTATATGAATAATTTTATATATACTTACAAGTTACAACTTACATACAAACTTACTTGTTAGCCATAGATGACCATAGTTTTATTGATGACAATATTTAATTGTTTTGTTTATAGATGAAGGTCAATACCCGATTAGCGATAATGGCACAATTTGTTGCTATAAAGATTACAGTGGTGATAAACCAACCTTGATCAATTGGCGTTTCTTTGATATAGAAAAATATTGACAATCACTGCAAACGGATGGACGACCCAAACAATATGGTACAACAAATCCCACTACTTCTAGAGTGACCACATTTTTAAAAAATAGTACTTTAAAAATTATAAACAAAAATGACATTGACATAAAGTGACTTTACATGTAAAAAGTAATTAACTTGATGTATTTAATTGTTTTACAATATTGTTTATTTATTTATTACAATTATTTGTTTATTAATTCCAAATATAATTAATTTATTTTAAACATTTATTTATTTACACAATTAATATGGTTTTAATATATGAACAATTAAAAATACTGTCATATTTTTATTAAACGCAATGCGTATGTTTTCTGGTGTATATGATAATATGTAAAATGTTATGTAAAAAAATTATATCCTGATCAAATAAAACACAATTGTTTACAAACAAAAACACGAGAACATAAACTAATAAGTTGTTTATAAATAGTTTAATGGACTTAAAATTTAATCGAAAATGTTTTCAAAATAAATAAATTAAAATATTAAAATGGTTTAATGACCGTTCATAATAAACAACAAGAGTTAATTATAACTATACTACTAATTCACCTGTTTAGAATTACAAGCAAACAATACAATTTTTATTAAAACCATAAAATTCATTGACATTTATTTAACCTTACAATGAAATAAAAGTAACTTGATAAATAATTATACTGTAAGTGCACATTTAGGATTCCTATATAAATGTAGCAAAATATCGTAAAAATAATTAGCTTTATTTAAACACAAATAGTTTATTTTAACCAACTATGTTCATCACTATATTTGCGCTGTGTTTTATTCACCAAGGTAAAATATTCCATTAATTATTTAAACAATTTTAAATAGTAAAAGTATAGTGTTTATTTTTAGCTATATCTCTGGCCCTTATTGACAGAAATACGGCCCAAGAATTGCCAATTGAGACAAATTTTTATTATTTAATAAAAAATCAAAAAACAAACAAATATTTAGTTTGGTTTGGGAGGAATGGGACGTTAGCCGAGAGCTATGGCACTAAACTGACCGCCAAATACTACCACGTTTTTACTGACACCGCAACCACTGGCAACGGGACTGACCACTACTCGTATAAACTGAACCATCATTTCGGTAGTCATATCGTTAAGATATCGAAAGCTCCCGAAGACGGCTATTATCTGATTTACGACCAACACTGTAGTCAGTAATCAATTAATAATAATAAATATTAGTTATAATAAGTAATAGTTATTATATTAATTATTTGCAATTATGGTCAAATAGGGGAGGGGAGAATCCAATTGGGAGAATCCAATTGGCAACATGGATCAGTTCGGTGATGTTGGTTGTATGTTACCCACCAATCAAGACACCAATTATTGGGAATATCACTGGGAGTTTGAGCTTAAGGATCACCACAAAACTTCCACCACTAGTAACTATTATGGTTATGGCAAATAATTTGATCACGTATATTAAATTATTAGTAAACTATTGTTATTAGATTTATTAAAGTAATATTTTAATAACAATGTTTAATTAGATTGTATTTTTTTATTATTGTAATGTGTATAAACAAATAAATTATTGTAACATTTATTTTAATGTGAATCAATTAATAAAATTCGTGATAATTTGATTTAAATTTATATATACTTTAATTACTACCATGTGCTAAAAAATTACTACTATAGATTTAAACATTCTGGGATTAAATGCACAAAATAATATTTATGTTGTTTAGTATATTTGATTTAAATAAAAAGTTATACAATTGAATTGTGCTTTAATTTATGTGCGTTGTATAATCTAGATAATTCTACTTTAACTGCGAGCGATCATAATAAAATTGTTTGCCCTAACTCTACAAATAAAAAAATATACGGCTGTATAATTGGCAATTTTTGCCTGCTGATTTATTAAATTTTACAACCACTACCCCTGGTCAAATACAACAATCACGGCGCCGAACACGCTATGAAACACGTGTTTATAGTAATTAACACTCGATAATTTAAAAACATAATGTTTAATTACACATGTTTTTAATTGTATAATTCATTAGAAATTAATCAACTATATAACTTTTTAAAATTGTTATTAATTTGAGTATGTTAGTACTTTATTTAGAATGATAATTTAAATAATTAGAATTTAATTATGGATAAATTTTTACATGTCTTCATTTTAATCATTGTATCTATTTTTAGTCATACAAATTAATGCGAAAACTTATTCATGACATTAAAGTTAATCACTTAAAATGTATTTCAATTTATTAAATCCACTTAAAAACACTCATTTATCGTGAGTTTTTAACAAGTGTTATAAAAAATTGATAATAATTATAGTAATGGCACTGAATAGGGTCAAGGCATTTGTATTTAATATACACTTTTGTGCATTTTTATAATTCCAAACTATTTGTTTAAAATTTTCCTAGCCCATTTATAGAATCGACAATCTGATTTTACAGAATCATAACAAGATAAATTAGTTATATACTATTTTCCACCAATGTCCTGACACTACTAATGAATGACATTTAAGAATACGGCTAAGAATAGAGTGGTAATAAAGTAATTTATATGTGAAAAATCGTTAGCAAATATAATTGCATACAGTATTTTAGTTATTTAATATCAATATTATAATGAATATAAAGTAGTTTATTCTTGAATATAAGTTCAGTGGTTAATGACTAGCCGTTAAAACACACTAGGCGTTCTTTTATTATTGCATTCAAAACACTCTCATATCCATAGTTAAAAATTACAAATATTAAACATCACAATTATTATCACAGATATTAGAAATATAATATAATGTATAATTATATAAAGTATCTCTATAATATATCTAAAATATTAAAATAATAACTAATAATACGTTTTTTTTGTTATTAATTAAAACATAATAATGAATGAAATGAGCTTTTATTTAATACAAATTGAGGCCCGGATTAAGAAATATTATTCATTTTTATCACCAAATTTTCAAGACTATAGCGAAGGGAATACTCCGGGGATTAAACGAGTTATTGTTATAGCGTTTCTCCAATTGGTATCGTTTTTGGTAATAATAAGGTTTACCGGTTTAGCCATATGTGAGCAACAGGTGGCCCGATATGTGTTATCCGATCCCAACTATCCGGTCGCTAATCCCAGACTACTATCCGTTTGTACAGCCATTGCAATGATTATAAACCATATAATGATATTACCGTATTACCCCGCTTATAGGTGCATGCACTTATAAGTGAATTTCACAGATTTTGCATGTTACCAA
>CAJPIZ010004441.1:0-10264 GCA_905368565.1 Medioppia subpectinata
TCTCTCTCTCTCTCTCTAACACACTTTCTCTCTTTCGTTTTCTGGTCTAGAAAACAGTTAATTATTCTTTCGTTACAATGTTTTTAAACGCCAAAAATGCTTTGCTTTATTCAATGTAATGAACCTCTATGTCATGAATGTAACAATATTTTTAAGAATATCAATAATAATAATATAACGTTGAATAAACGTCTCAATTTTTATAATTAATTTTTGCTTTTATTATAACTTTTAAAAGTTATAAATAACAATATTTTTATGCTATAATAATTATTATATAAAATGTGGTTACGATCTAAAATGTTTGCATCAAATGTGTTAAGACATATAAAATGTTATTTTCAAATCCTGTGGTTTTTGTCGTTCACTCAAATGTAGGAAAGCTCTAAAAATTTTCGATACATTTGATATAATGACAGCAATAATACAATTGTTTTATATAAAGATTACTAAATTGTATCATAATTTATGCCAACCAGGTTTATTTTATTATATTTCTGCTAGGTTAGTACAGACCCACATGTATAGACCCATTTTGCAATACAACTGCATTTTTGATTTGAATTACAATTATTGCATTAAGTTAAAACTTAAAGTTTTAACTTAAAACTTAAGGTTTAGGCAATATATTACAATATAATCGTCTCATAAATATACTTTATTCGTATAGTTAAATAAATTATAAAAATAAAATTTAAATTATAATATCAAACAAAATTTTAAATATAAAATTATGATGGTATTTTCAATCATGCTTATGTTGCAAAATATTAAATATTGATAGAATATTTAATTTAGATTGTATGCTAACTTGAAAGAGTAAACACAATTATTTATATAAAGTAGTTGTACTAAACTAACAGTAATTGTGAGATTTTTGGCAAATTTCGCAATTTTTGAAATATTAAGAACTTTACTATTTTTATGTTTAATGTAATGCATAGTTGTGTAAAATGTTTGCCCGATAAACAGTATTTATTTGCTAAACCCCTATTAATCTGTGTATTAATTACATTTGTTTAAAGGTTTAGCCATAGTTTTGAATAAAACTAGTATTTATTCCAACAAATGTTCTGCAATAATAAGATATCATTGATATAAAGAAAATATAAAGCGAAATATACCGAAAAAATTATATAATAATTATAATGTAAAAGTTTTTAAAATACTGTATTTAAAATTTATACTCAAGTTTCAAGTAAACTTGCAAAGCAATCAAATGCGGCTCTTATACTAAATTATTGTTATATTCAATTAAGTTTATAAACTTTACAATTTTATCACAATTTAGATATTAATAATGTGGTTAATAGAATCGTTCGGTCCCCTAATGGTAAGTTTATGGGATCCTTTAAGCAATACCTCAATTGTGGTTAACGTATAGCATCCCTGTATGTGAGTTATTTATAATCCTTGTTATATTCATAGCAAACAATAGTCAACAAAATCAATTAATTGTCATAATTTATTATCTCGCAAATATATCTCTGACAAAAATATTCTACTGTAATATCTTGTCTCAAAATAATCTGTTTTAATCTCAAATGCAAATGTCATGACTCATGACTAAAGAAACCATACGATGAGTAATATAGTACCAGGCTTATAAAAGTTGTTAATTAGTCAAAGACCCACAAAAAATCATCTATTCAATTAATGTTATACTCATAAAATAGTTTCGATAATCATTATTGTAAATGGAATTGATTGAAACTATTGTATTGAACTTTAGAAAATGCAACTTTTTAGCAACTTTCTGGTTTCGCTACTCATGACATAACAGTAGTGTTGATTACTGACTAAAAGATGCAAAAAGTTAAGTATAAAACATACGTTAAGGAAAATTAGTTTTAACCCTGTATTTGGTTTAAATTTTCAATAATATATATTTTATAGGATTAACATTTATATTACAAATTATAAACGCTTAACAGTAGGCATTGGCGTGGGATTCAATTGACAGAAATCATTAGATGATAATAAACATGATTTACTTATATTTAATTGTGTTGTTTGCAGTCCTTTTGCAGTAAATCCCACACAATGTTTACGAATTAATATTAGTATTCAATTGAATACAAAATTATATTTATTTTTGGAAATTATTAATTAATAAATTTATAACTCGTCAACGGTTTTAATTTAATTTTAATTATTTTTTCATTTTATTTTGTGCTTAAATTTAGTGAACATTTATATAATGCGAGCCCTGAAGAGGAACTCAATTGTATTGATATAATTTGTTCATTAAATTATATATTATTTGGATTTAAATAAAATTTTCGCATAACTTTATCATAATTTTTAACAATGGCTTTAAGGCATATACTGTTTCAATAAAATATATATACATAAAATGTATTTGGGATTTAATAGTAATAATAATAATAATCGTAATAGTATTAGACATGTCGTAAATGTCAAGTATTTAAATATTGTGTCAAAATTAATAACATTACAAAACATTAGTACCGTTTCATTTGAATACAAAATGTGTGCTTATATTCAATTTGATTTACACATTACAGTTAATCCACTCAATCATTGCCGACAGTCTATAGAGATGTTTGTTTTTATTAAAAAATGTATTTAAATAATCCCAATAAAGAAAAATCTCAGTTTAAATGAAAATTGGATTTAAATGATTACATGTAAATTGTTACGATTTAATGATTTATAAGTTGTTTTGTGCATATATTTAGTGAATATAAGAAATATATTTATTATAATAATAATCATAATAAGATTGATAGAGAAAAACATGAATTTTTGTTTGGTTTTGGTATCGAAAGTGAAAAGATATATAAAGAGAGAGAAAGAGAGCCGAAGAAACGTCTCAATCAAATGTTCAGCTGATATCACAAGAAGACGACGACTTTTTCTCAAGTTTTGGTGCGCAAGAAGTGTGCGGAATGTTGTTATTGTTGTTCACTCCCGACTGTCGGACTCTATTCAAGTGATACCCGGAATCGTAATAGAGTCGGACGGCGATGAATGTGCACCGGTTTCGGGCGCCGACTCGGTTTGAATTGAAACTCTCCTCAAATCCCGTCTGATTTTTGGCAAATACTGACAACGTTTCGCACGATAACAGTTGACACTTAGATCTGAAGTACAAATCAATTAGTTAAGTATGTTTTCGAGATAAATCATGAATGTAGTATTACTTGGAAGTGGACGGTTCGGCCACAATATCGGTAAACTCGCCCGAACCGGAACCGGAGCCAGAATTGCCGGACACAGTGTCGACGCAATTGTTGCCGCCGTCTACTCGGCCCGCGATCTCTGTGTTATACCAATCGCTGATCACTTTTTTGAGGTCCGCATAGTTTCTAGACTTGAGTAAAAACATTCGCGAATAGAGATAAATGGGAGGAAGCGGTGGAAGACATGCCGACCGCTCGATGTCTTCGGAGACGTCAAACGGTTTGGTGTAAGCGATACGGAATATGCGGACGAAGTCGCCCGCCTGGTCCGTCGCCGTCAGGATCCGGGTGTCCAAAGTGGTCACTAATTTCATGCAAACACTTTTGTTAAACTAATATTCATAAATGTTATTTCAGTATTTAATTCTCATATTGATTAATTAAATATCTTAATTTACAATGAAGGCTTTTCTTTAGCATATTTTATAAATATCTATGTCTTTTAAAACACTATATTAGACGTTATATTGAGTATTAGATAAATACTCAAGTAAATACACGACACTTTAATTAGACTTTTTATGGGATTTTATGCGTTAAAATTGTTGGCTTATAAGAGCGACATAACTAAAAGGCTTTTTAAGGCTTTCATACTATTCTCTCTCACTATTGTTTAATTCAAATAAATTGTTTGTATGAAAAAACAAGACTTTGCTTTTTATCCATTGAATTCACGCCGACTTACTATAAATTGTTATAATATTAATTTGAATTTCTGTACATATTTTCGATTTGGGATTTATTTTTGACATTACTTAATATAAAACTCTTACAAGCGTTATATTGTTAGAGCTATAAAGTATTACTTATACGGTATTATATTTAAAAATTGATGTTTAAAATGAAAATTTAATTATATATAAAATATATGCTAAAACAAGAAAACGTTCAAAACAAAAACTATACGAAACATTATATTAAACATATAATACAATATTAAACTATACAAGTATACAGAATATTCTACGGAATACAGAATATTATATAAAACTAGTGATTGATTTGATTACTGACTGGATTTGAGTTTGAAATCGATTGAGAGAGCGCTCCGGAAATTAATCTCCGGATTCTCTGATAGCCAACGGGAGGCGCGAGTCATCACGTGGTCGAAGGTCTCAAACTCGGGCCGAGAGAACAGCGAACCGCCCGACAGGTGAAGGGGAACGAAGTCCGCGATCCCTATCTCCTCTTCAGATGACTGCCCGCACTCGTAGTATATCCTCACGATTGTGACCGTCGTGTCCGACGAGCCCGGAAGGGTTGCCTGAGTATATACAAAACACACTAATCATGGCTCTCGCTCTCTCTCTCTCTCTCTCTCTCTCGTCATTATCGAGACGATAGACTCGCGAAAACGCATTATTCAATCGATTATTAATGTATCAAAACATTAGGCCATTATATTTGGCTATATTATAGATGGCCATACATTTGCTAACCGTATAATAAAGTGATGGTTAGCCTAATAACGACTATTGAGTTTCACAAAACGCATAAACTATCAAATGATTTATTGCTACAAATTATTAAATGTTTGGACAAATTATTTTGAAAATCTAAAGAATTTTTATCAACAAAATTTGTTGGCTTCATATTTCAAGAATATTTTAAATAACGGAAAATTTTTATTAAAAAATATTCCTAAAAATATAGCCTAAAAATTTTAATCATGTAAAATCAATATTGAAATTTTTCTAATCGTTTTATTGTTTGAAAGGAATTTAAATAATGTTTAAAAATATGTAAATTTTTATGTCATAAACATGAAGAGATTTAGACAATTATGGCATTTATTTTCACCATTCATTAGATATTGAAATTGAAGTTTAAAAGTAAATCAAATCAATGAATGAATGAATGGTTTTTGCATTTCATGCGGATTATGAATCATTAGACATAAAAAGCCATTATTTTATTTAAATGATTAAATGAGACAAACGATAGGTTTAAGTGTATTTAATTGCTTATAAATACTATTTCCTTCCTATCCATTACTCCTATTATACCGTATATAACGTGTATTACATTCAACTAATTAAGTCTTTGTATTTGTCTAACGTTTCAAATGGTTTGCTATAACTAAACCCAAAACAAAAAAACTTAATTAAAGCTCTCAAAGCGGTTCTTCATTGAGAGTCTGTAATAAATGCGGCCAAACATCGGGGAAAAAGTGATCCCTTTTTTGTTTGCCAAATAATTAAAGACTTTTTAAATGAGATTTCGTTGTAATGTTATACTCTTGAAGAGTATAAACCATTTGAAGGCATAATGAGAGCGAGTGTGTTAGAGAGTATTTGCATGTTTTGGATGCCATACCTCGGGATCAAAGCGGTGATCACCAGTGGATTCGCAGGGAAGACATTCAATGGAGACAATCCTTCCTTCAAACTTTCCGTCTCTAATAATGGCATTAATTCTGTTGATCACTTCATCTAAGGTCTCAATTTTGTCGCCTTCTTTCCGATCGGGAACGTAGTCTCTATAACCCAATTCTTGTACCTCTTCTTTACGAGTCGGTATCGCCTCTTCCCGACGTCTAATCCATACTCTGTTATAGATATTGTGTAATATGTTATATACATCATGTAGTGATCGCACCGGCAGTGTATAATAGGGTCGATGAGAAGAGGAGAGAGAGAGAGGGAGAGAGAAAGGATAGTTAGGAAATATATTGTTAAGTGAAAATATAGTGAAGAGAAGGAAAAAATGAAGACTTAGAATATGATGACAACAAAAGCGAGTTTATTATCGCAAGAATTTTCTTGTTGTTCTCAATATGTGTTGTAAAGAAAATACATTAAAATTTATGACTAAACCCAATGTTATTATACTTTTCTCTTTATGTCAAACCAAACCTGTCATTCTCTCTCTCTCTCTCTCTCTCTCTCTCTCTCCACATATTCCTATGGTTTTTGCTGCAACTAAACAAAAAATTAATATATTTTATTATTATTATAAAATACCGATTCTTTTTTCTCCATTTAAAAAATTAATTTATATTTTTAAATGTTTTTCTGCAGTTATATCACGTCTATTCGGATCAATATTATGTTTTACTCTATAATTGTATAAATTATTAATGAATGTGTTTTTTCGTTTATAATATAAACTTTATATTATACTCAATTTACTACATACAGTATAGTATAATATTTTCTTTATCAACTAATGTTTTAAATTAAATTGGATTTTTAATTATATCGGATTATTTTAGCATAGGTTTGGTTTTTCAATTTCATTATTTATAATATTAATGGAAAAATATATCATTTTCGACATAATATTACAACGAGAATAATGAATACAGAATTTATGCAGAATTTGGTCAAAATATTGAATTTTCAACAGTATTATGCGAATTAAATTCTTAAACCTTAAACTTGTTTATAAATTTAAATCAAAAAATAATTTAAATTAATAGTTGTAAATACTTTGGCATTAATATATCCAAACATAACAAATGCTACAACACTGGACAATAAAGTAGACTAAACAATACATTATTTTATACACATATCGATTGACAACTAATTATCTTTTTGTGTTTTATTAGATATTAATTTTTTTGTTTCATACTTTACGCCGTGTTTTACATTACACTCTAATGTTTTTCTCTAATGTACAACAAATTCACAAAAAAACATTGATATGAATTGCATTTATTGAAGGTTTCAGTCGTAAACTCATAAAACTATTTGCTTTTTATTATTTCCTATTTTTTTCTTTTTTTTTGGCCAAAAAGAGAATTTAGACACAGAATTGAGTGCAGAGAAGAAGAGAGACTAATGCCTGAGATTTAGACAAATTGGATGCGAAACACAACTAATAAAGGAAAATAACGACTGAAAATGTTTCTCTCATTTAGCATAAGTAGTATTTTGCATAACAAAAAAAAAGACAAAACAGAATCCCTTTAGATTTTGGTCACAATGTTTTGGGGGATATTTATAAACGTTAAGTCAAAACAATATAAAATCACTGAATATAATCTTTAGGCAGTATTATATGATTTAAATGATAAAGTTGTCTGCGGTATACACACTGTATTAGACAGTAAAGGATTGGATGCACTCATTCCCAACATTTCCCAAAACAGAGCTCAAGGAAATGTCAAAAGACTTTCTCCAATGGATGTGTTTTATCGGGAAATTGCATTCATATGTATGTCTCAAACACTATTATATGGCAGAGAGTGTGTGTGAATATAAAATAGTCGTATCGATGATACAATCTATGAGACAGTTGTGCCAAATATAAAGCATAAGTATTGTATAGTGAAGTCAACGAAGAAGATATGCACTAAAAAAAGCAAAGGTATGACAATCGCAGAGGCGTTAAGGAAAGTGTTAACGGAATGTATTTTCTGTATTATTATTATTATTATTGCAAAACTAAAATATTTGTATTTTGTATACAAAATGAAAGAAAAAACTATAAAAGCTAACCATAAATATAATTTAATATCATTTTCAAACAATATTAATCTAAATGGCTATCACTGTCTTAATTGATAACCTAATGGACACCACGAGAAACCACATCTCATACGTCAGTCCACTTCAAGGATCGCATTATTGTATTATTTATTGAATGTAATAAAGATTTAGTATTAATGTCGGCCTCGTATTTGCCACTCAAACCATATTCTTGTATTATATAACTCTTATATCATATCTTATATACAATGACCAGAATTTTTTTGTTATACTGTATTAAATTTTTATATACTTTTCCGCACATTATTTATTTATTTAATTATATTTTTTGAGACCAATATTGAAACTTTTTAGTGTTTTCAATGATTAACTTCTAGTTTACACTAAATATAAAAACTTTCTTTTGTAATAAAATTTAAATTTTAAAGTAATTTATATAAAAATAGGTTTTCATTCCATGTAATTATATAGGATTTAATTTTAAAATATATATTCAATTGAAAATACTATTAAATTTTATGCTCAAAATTGAATTTCAAGTTTAGATGTCTAAAAGCAACAAAAACGGAGCAATGAATACACATTTGTCTGAGATGTGTGTGATTTTACTCAATAAACTTTATTTTTCTTATATTATACTTAGAATTACAGACAATTTCTATTCAAATAATGTTTGCTTTATTTAAATTCAATTCTTGTCGTAAAACATGAAGTTTTCTTCAAATATTTGGTTCAATATTAGTTTTTTAAGAAAGTTTTCAATGCTTTTAAAATGCAAATTGAATTTATTCTTATTAAATACTGAAACAATTGCTATTTATGTCTGTATTCTTAAATAAGATGAGTATTATATTTGTTTTAATCCTATTATTGAATTTCATATACACTATTCTATGGCATTATATGACAAAACTATAGATCTATGTAATTAAGACCTCATATAGTGCTAAGAAAATGTCTAAAAATAGGAGAAAATTTATATTTATTTGATTTTCATTATAATTATTGGTTAATGCTAATTATTTATTTATTAATACTAATTATATTAATATTTTAATCAAATATAATTTATAAATAATTTAATAAAATGTTGGAGAAATTTTTAACGGGAAAAGTTGTGTGAAAGTTTCTACTATGTTAAACACTAATCTAAATTAAGTTTCTTATACGTCCTAAAGTGTATTGAATTTTAAATTAGTTTTAAATAAATAAAATGAAACAAAAATCATTGTTTGGTATACAATGGTATATATAAATATACACAATGAGTTAGGTTTGTCATTAATTTTAATTTAATATATTTAATGCCGTAAAACAATTAGAAAGACAATATTTTTTCACATCAATCTTCATTTAAATCACGTATAATTCACACAAGTGTTTCACAAACGAAAAAAAAATTAATTATTTATATATTAATAATATTTTCTACTCAATTATAGCCAATAAATATATAATTAATTTATTAAATATGAAATCCAATAAACTATCCAATGATTTCTATTAAAAATCATATAAACTCTCATTTAATGTCACTTTTAATAAGAAGTTATACATTATATGTACATAGAGTACAGGTATGTATGTCTAAGACAACTAACAAATTAAATTAAATGTATAGCAAACCTATAATAAAAATAATAAATATTTCATTTTATGTTTAATGTTTAACATAATTATTAAATTAATTTAACATAATTGTTATTTTATGTTATAAATAGTGTTCACAGTTATTTGGTTAAACCAATAAAACCAAATAAAACACACGAAATTTAAAAATAATACAATTTGGTTTTATTAATAAAACCAAATAAAACCAAATTTTTTGTCGTTATTAATTCGTATAATGTGACAAATTATCCCCTGGTTTGCAAATTTTTAAAATTATCTCATACATTTGTGCATAGTTTTGTATATTTAATTGTTTTTCGGTAATAAATTACCAAAAAGAAAAAACATTTCAAATAAAAGTTTATTTATTTGGCAATGAGAGAGCACAAAGAGGATGATGCGTTATTAATTCATCTGGAATAAAAGTATCATTAAAAAATAAAACCAAATAAAACCAAATTTTTAAAAAATTATTGATGAAACACTAAATAACACCAAATTTTTGCTGTAAATAATAAAACCAAATAAAACACACTAATTTTAAGAGAATAATAAAACCAAATTTCTGTGAACACTAGTTATAAATGAAATTTTTGAAATTCACATCTATACAGTATATTTACCGTTTTATACCATATTACTTAGATTACGATTGAAATATCATTGGCTATCAATATAATGGCACAAAAATACTATACAATTAGCTTATAATTTGTTGTCATTACAAGGAATTTAATTAAAAACATTTTCTGCTATTCTGCAACAAAAATAAAAAACACAAGTTATTTGACAAAAAATATTGCTTTTATATTAACAATAATATTCTTTGGGATAAATGTTTGGTTGAGTGAAGAAAAGTTGTCCCAAATTAAGAGTAATAATAATATCAGTATTTCGTTGTTATTGTTCGCGTCTAACAGTGGGTTATAACAGTATTTTATTAATAGTCTTAACTTAATTCACGACCAAATCATTATTGTTTATGCGATTAGTCGGTAGAAAAAGGGATAT
>CAJPIZ010004442.1:0-10264 GCA_905368565.1 Medioppia subpectinata
TATATTGATTTATTACTCTATGGTTGCCGTGAATCATGAAATAATCAAACATTTGTTTGTATGAGATTAGAAATATTCATATTTGCATTCATTTTAACGTTGAATTGCTGTACTGTATGTAAAACTAGATTCAAATCACGAAATAAAAATCATTGTTATTTTCCATTACTTTCTACTCTCGTTAAAAATCATAAAATATATTTACTGAACATTATTTTTATCAAACCTATTCAACATTATGTCTATTATTTGGCTAATAATGAGAGTATTGAAAACGATTCGCTCGTTCTGTTACAGACTACTCTCGCTTTTCAAACCTAAAAGTAAATTAATTGCAACTGAAATATGAAAATTAATCAAAACAGTAAACTATATAATCTATTTGTTTCGTTGAACGGATCCAAAGAGCAAAGACCGAGAAGGAGAACACCGGGAGGAATGCGGACCAATTTGGAAGAGGGGGACATGCATTTGATTGAAGAGCACTTATATCTCGGTAACATTGTGGCCGCACAGGACCCGGAAGCGCTCAAAGAGCACAACATATCGTATATATTGTCGGTGTTTGACGACGAGTTGAGCGTCAAATGCGATTCATTGACTTATATGCAGATCCGTGTGTACGACATGTACGACGAGGACCTCCTCACACACTTACCCGAAGCCATTCAATTCATAGAAGCCGCGCGCGGGTCTGGCAAAGGGGTTCTCGTCCACTGCCATATGGGGTACTCGCGGTCGGCAACTGTAGTGATCGGGTATCTGATGAGCAAAACCAAACAGCCGTACGAACCCGTATACGATATGGTGAGAGCGAAGCGTCTCATTGGACCCAATAAAGGGTTTCGCAATCAATTGAGTGTCTTCGCGGAAATGGGATTCACATTGAATGCGAAGAATAGAAAATTGAGACAATTTATGGTCGAAACTCTCCTCACGTCAGACACATTTTGGAAGAAATGGGAGAACAAAGTGAACGCCTATTTTGCTCGACTCGAGCTCATCGAGAGTATGACCGGAGAGCTAGATATGGGCGCCGGATATGTGTGCCATAAATGCGGACACAAGTTATTCAATGAAATTCACGTTCAAAGGAGTACGGCTTCAGAGGAGGACGAGTGGGTGGGCATAGACTCAGACACTGTGATCGATGAGAAAGAGTCGTGCGGTTATTTCTATATTGAGCCTCAGAAATGGATGACCAGTTTGATAGGAGTGACCGCAGATGATGGCCCGGGTCTTGTCAAATGTCCCGATTGTGCTCAAGAGCTCATTGAATACAATGACATGTTTGATCCCTTCACCGCCTGTTACTGTCTCTTTCATAAGAATCTATTAAAGAGCCGACGTTTTCGTGTCGCCGACAATAAGATCAAAATTGAGTCCTAAAATGAGCTCAAATTGGACTAAAAATTATTTTATTATTAAATTATTGCTATTCTAACGTTGATTATAAATTTATAAGACAATTGATATTAAATCTCTAATTATTTATTGATATTTTCGTTATACAGTGTTATAATTGTTAACAAATCTGATAATAATTTAATAAAATTGCAAAATTATTGTTTTATATGTCATCATCTTTTTTCATTGTGTTAATAGCAAAAATGATATGAAAAGTAATAGTTATCGTTGAGTGAAATTAGTATTGATACTACAATTGAATTTAATGAGGGATAAGGTTATAAAAATAGGGCAAATGTACGTCTGATTGACGTCCAAATGAATATTCATTGCTTTGTGTCTATGGATGGCAGACATGAACCCAACAGAATAGGCCGTGTCTTACGTGACTTTATTATTAGAAACATGTTATCAATTAATTATCGATGGCTTTAACTATAACTTTAAAAATTCTTATCGCTATGTAATAAGTCTTAAAAATTCAATGTCAGGAGATTTAAGTGAGAATTAATCTGATTTTAAAAACACAATCCAATGTTAAGATTATGTGATAAAAGAGTCAGTGATTGGCGTTTTGAAGAGTCGCTAACGATATTAATACCTATTATATTAATAATACATGCAATTCATCATAATTTAGTTAATTAACGGCTTTTGTTATGATGTGATAAACAGATGTTTGTATTTTGTAATATATTTTATGGCTTATTGTTCAGCAATTATAATCTTAATAAATCATTGCATATTCTTACTTAAATAAGTACAGCATTTCATTAAAAATTTATAACACACCGCAACTTATAAACATATTATTCTGTGATTAGTAATAATTAATTTATTACAATAAAAATTACAACAACAACACAGGAAACTAATTTTGAAACACATTTCTTAGTAGTAATGATAAGGAATATTGAATCGCATTAAACAAATATATAATTAATAAACGGCTAAACAGTATTCAAATAAAAAATGCAACGAAATGTGCGGACACTTACGGACGCAGTCCTGGCGGACGTCTACCCGTAGACCACATGACGGACAGTGAGTGGCGATAATAGTGGGCGCAAGCGATGAATATTCAAATGTTGTCAAACAAATCAATTGGTTTGCGTTCGCCATTCAAAATGCAATTAAAATTTATAATTCACTAAATTATTTACTTAATTAGTTTTACTATTCAATTGGTTATCATTTCTTTTGAATTGATAACATATAAAAACTATAATATCTATGAAAATTGAAAATTTCAAAATTTAAGGCCAGAAAAAAGTTTTGTAATTCTGGATAAAAGCTGTCAATTGAAGACATGAAGTATACGAGAGAGTGGAGAGTGAGCTGTGAAGAGATGATTGCGTTTTCCCTCTTATCTAATCGGCTCTCATAGAGAATATGATTGTTTGGGAATTAAGTTTAAATACATATTAAATACATATCACAAACACAAACAGCGCTATTAATGACGTGAAACATAATTGTATGAATTATTATACAACTATATTAAAGTAGATGTACTCGTAATATATACTATATATACTTTAACATCTTATTTAATATAATGTTTAATTAATTTCTCAATGCTCTATATATTAATCAATAAATACACAACGATTGAGACGTTTAATTGAAAAACATTGGCCATAGAGTTGTGTTTGCCTTCAAAACACCCAAACATGACTGAAATCACGAACTCGTTTCACACCATAACATATACACAAAACCTTTTCGTTAAATATTACTATATTTACAAAACTTCAAAACTTTATTTTTAAAATCACTTCTAAAGGAGTCAAACGATTATATAAAAGTTAAAGCAATAAAATCTTTGTTTTTGTCAAAAAACATATTTTAACCGCTTTTTAAAAGCGCCGAAACGGGAGAGTGTTTTGACTGTTTCTAACGTTGAAACAGATTTTTCTGTTTATATTTCTTCAATGCATTCATGGATTAAAGTCACAACTCATGAGGTTTTGGCTAAACAGTCACTTCACTGACAAGACATCTAAACATCTCTAGACATTGAGTTATGGAAATGATATGCATTTTTGTTTGCATTTCTCTCCTCTTATATACTCAGCTAAGAATAGTTCACTTACCTAACAGTCTCTCTCCCCTCCCATTACTCCCTCCCTCCCTAATGCTCTCTCCACTCCTTTATTCTCTCTCTCTCTCTCTCCTGAGTCTATGCATACGACTTATTAACTAAGGGTATAAAGAAAAACCTTTTTGGTAAAAATACTCTCAAATACTGTATAAAGATTGAAAGAGAAATTTATAGCTTGAGGTATAGAAATATTTAGATTATATGTACAAAGACTGAAGACTTGAGAAAAAATATATACAGAATATAAGATATACTTGTATTTCAGTTTAAGTCTTGATATTCAATAGTATAGTCGATGAAAGGATAGCTAAAAATTGTTCATATATTTAATGCATTTAATTCATTCATTCGCATTCAATCTCTTGTATTTCGCTCTTCTCTTAAAAGACTAACAATATATCAAATTTACTGTTCATTTGTGGCATAAATAGTAATACAATTCATCCCATCGTCTCTCCTTTTTTATTATTATTTAATATTAACTACTCTTTTCATAGCCTTTGGACAAAAATTCTCTCTCTCTCTCTCTCTCTCTCTCTCTCTCTCTCTCCTTCTTATAAATTTTCTGAAGAGAAATATTCTTTAATTATTAATGATATATATCTAAAAAAGATTGTGTACTGAAATGGCAATCAAACCACACATTTGTCTCTCTTATATATTTCTATCATTCAATTCCTCTTTTATATATAACCCCCGGTTAAAGATAGTGCCTTTAAGTGAGAGAGAGAGAGAGAGAGAGAGAGAGAGAGAGAGAGAGAGAGAAGCAAATCNGAAAATTTATAAGAAGGAGAGAGAGAGAGAGAGAGAGAGAGAGAGAGAGAAGCAAATCAATAATTCTAATATTTATTAATATATTTCATATTTATTTTTACTGAAATATATTTAATTTCCTATTTTATTTGTATTTCATTTGAAAAGTGATAATCCTTTTGACACCAGCGGCTATATTAAGAGATATACAGTGGTCTTCAGTGGTTTCGGTACTTTTCTCACAGCAGTCGGTCTGATATAAAATATCGGATAATTGTCCGCTCATTAGTCATACCTCTCGTCCCACGTATTGTATGTAGTGTTCCCAGAAGCTCCCGGAATGGCAGGAGTCTCCAGGAATCGAGGTCTAGCTCCTGTCTCCCGGCGAGGGTCTCGCCTTGATATGGGGAGCTCAAGGAATTTAAAACACAATTAAGACAGTATATTTGTTGTAAAATATCAATGAAAATAATTTTGAATTTTAAATGGGTATTAGATCAGCAGATTGTTAATGTTTACCCAAAAATATTAACTCGGTAATCTACTTTAAAAATATAAATAAGTGTTCTAAAATGCAGTTATGAACTTGTAATGCAATATAAACTACAATTTATATACTGTAATAATAGTTTAAATTATTATTTTTGCTTTAAAAACGTATCAAGGAAAAACTCAAGGAATTTTCAATAAAATCTCAAGGAATCTCAAGGAAAATATAACTTAAAAGTACATTTCTCAAGGAAATTGAAATATTGATCTGGGAACACTAATTGTATGCCATCAGAAGGAGAGAGAAAAGGAAGAAATTTATGCCATCGATAAATATGTGATGTTTTAAATACATGGATAGATAAATAATACTGTATTAGAATCCTATTGCCTTCACTTAAAATATATGATGTTTTGTTTGTGTGAATACATATCTCTGTTATTTTGATGGGAGGGGAGAGGAAAGGGCTCGCATTTGATGAGCACTTGTGATGAGCCGATGGTTTTAGGGTTCAAACCATAACGAGTGGAGAAATAAATAAAAAAGCAAATTTGTCTTAATTTTGAAACAATGCGATAACAGTCTCCCAGCAAATGAAATATATATACAGAAACAACAATAAGAATAATGAACTGAAAATAATAATAATTATATGGAAATTAATCATAAAATGACAGCACTTTTTACCCACAAGAACATTATTTACCATGTACTGTATTTCCGCAATCATTTTATTAGTGAGTCTTTGAATTAATATATTCGCGGCGATGAGAGGACCGGTACTTTTGTTGTTTCATTTCATACGTATATTTTATGTGCAAATAATCACAGTCTTCACTATCACTCTAATGACAATTCCTGTATTTTATTTTAATAATTAATTAAATTTATAATAAATTTTCGGTTAAATTATTATCACAAAAATGATATAACAATTCTTCATTTCTGTTTCACTGGAATATATTTCAGAGAAATTATTTTATAATATATTTGTCATTGAATTATACGAGGAATGAAATGACAACACAAGAGATTATTATATTTACAAATGATTACTGAATGCGAATAATAAGGATTATAATTATACTGAAGGACTCTTAGAAACAAAGATGAGTTTAATTTTGATTTTAAATAAATATATTCCGAGAGAGAGAGAGAGAGAGAGAGAGAGAGATTGAAGCGAAAGAAAAACAAAAACTAATTATTTATTATAAATCGTTAGGCAAAAGACGAGCCGAGATATGCCTTCACGGGTAAAACTGCTTTCACATACTTTACTATACATAATACAATATAAGCACATTTATGTATTACATGCTACATATTCCCTAAACTTTTGTATATGGTGGCAACATTGTATTGCAATATTAATGATGATGGTGGTTATTATAGTATATGATTTAAGCCTATAATATAATTATTATAATCATTGTGTTGTGATATACCAAAAGTTTGAGAGAGAGAGAGAGAGAGAGAGAGAGAGAGAATAGTAAAGAAAAATATAAAGAATATTCTGTATAACGACTGGAGAATTGTGTAGAGAAATGTTTACCAGAATATTGTGTGTGATTATAACTCATACCATTGACTTACCTGTAGATAACACACAATAACAGCACAAATGCATTGGTAAGTTACTAGCACTGGTTAATACCATACACTGTATGTGTGCTGTCTATGTCTATACAATACTCACGTTAACTGTGCTGTCATTTGCTCGATGTTATGTCTGTTATAGTATTATATTATACACAGAATATTCTGTCTCTCTTTCTTTTTTGATTGCCTCTAACAGTGTGTAGTCAACAGAATATTCTGATGAATACAGTATAGACTGCTGTGTGAATACAGTACAGGCACTGGTATGTGAACAGTTAGGCAGCACTGGGAGGTAAGCTATCGATCGATTTATTCATCCTATGGACCCAAAAATCGCTTATATATATATATATAAGAGAGAGAGAGAGAGAGAGATGCGAAGGAGCCGTATGTCAGAAAAGATACGGGAATTTAATATAAAAATACTCAAACAGTTGAGTACTCTCTACTGTATAGTACAGTATAACTACAGTATAAGGTTTGCAACTTTATATAGAAAGAGAGTAGAGAGTAGGAGTGGATTGCGCTGTTAGTATTTTCACGCTCCTAATGCTCTCTCTCTCTCTCTCTCTCTCTCTCTCTCTCGGTCTTGATATTCAACACACAGTACCCACACTACTAGTTATACTCTTAAGGTAACTCTCGGTATTGGCCGTGCATTTCTCAAGCGTACATCAGTTACGAGCGTGTATTGTATTGGATGTGTTGAAACTTACAACTTACCATATAGTGTTGTCCAGTTATACACAGCACCTATACTCTGCATTTAAAGTCCGACTGTATGTGTGCGCCCACACATCTAGTTAAAATAAAAAGTGTGAAGTTAAAACTATACAGTAAAATACCAGTGCAAAAGTGGACAGACATCTAATAAAGTTTTCATAAATCAATCGGCGTATGGGTTGAGGCGTCTGAGAATAAGTGAGCATAAAAAAAAGCAAAAAGGATATTTGTAAAATTGAAAAACAACCAATCTACAATTGTTTTTTGTGTATGTACGCGTATGTGCCCGGCATTAGTTATTGTGCTTGGATAAAAATAATACCCACTTTAATTAATTGTTTTGCTTTTCACATCGATCGGTCAATACAATCGCAATAATAATAATACAATCAGTTGCTGAGGTTTTTTGGACGGAGTTAATTAAATAAAAGTTTTTTTCATCCGGATTGCTTATCGTTGGTCAGCCTACATATATACGGTAGCTGTTTGTGAATGCTTATTTATAACCAAGATTCATTAGGTGGTGTGTTTTGATTGTGCAACGGTACAACTTGATGTCAAAAATCTAATAACATAAGTTATATACAAGTTATATACAGTAATATAAATATAGTGTACTTTATATACATTATTAACATCTAGTAGCAAATAAAAAACCGGACAAAACCACTGCACAAACGTCTAAACGAATTAAAAAACAAGAATCATTGAAATCTTGATTAACACATACCCTAACAGAATATTCTGCGATTTTCATACACACAAGTAATACAGTTGTGGTTAACGTAAAGCGATTGACATTCCGTTGGCATTCACTTTAACTCTCAGTCTGTCTCTAACTGTATATGTGTTTTGGGCACAGAATTCTTGAGCAGAATATTCTTTGTCCAAAAAAGTGGGATTTTTTTGTTGTTGGTGATTATTGTGGTGAAGCCTATAGAAAACTAAAAGCGTCTAGCTCATTAAAGAGTTATATTGATAGTATTTATAAAGTATTGCTAGTATAGAGATATTTGGCGGTAATTATGGGAATTACTGGTCGACACTTAATGGGAACGACGGGTCGGTTTGGCGGCAGTGGAGGCCTAACATCACGGGGTGGACATCAATGTAAGTTTATTTTAATGATACCCTATATTTGTTTTATTAAAACTTTTTTGGATACTTTATTTTGTTTTAAATTCAGTTTATATATAATTTTAATTTTATACAATGCATTTAATTTAAATTTAGTGCTATTTTATTTATTAAAAGTTTAAAATATAAATAATAATAATCATTGTGTTGTATATTATAATTATTTATTTATTATTATTATTAAATTTACTTAAAATTTTTAGGTTATTCTTATTTAACTTTATGAGATAATTATGTATATTATTTATAAAATTAAATTAAATGACTTTTGCAATAATTTAATGTTGTAATCTTGTTGCTTTGGGTCATGTAACTAGGCGATTCAGAAGATTAATTATAACGAGTAGAGTAAAATCAGCAAATATTATTTATTACCTTTATGTCTGACAGCAAATAAAAGCTTACAATTTCTCTCTCTCTCTCTCTCTCTCTCTCTCTCTATATGAATACCATTCACACAATTCCTATCACTAGCGATAACTCGCTTACTCTCTCTCTCTCTCTCTCTCTCTCTCGTATTACCGATAAAAGTACCTTAACGTTATGATTCTTAAGGCTGCCCTCATGTGTCTCACAATTTCATTTTATTTCGTCATTTATTTTAAATATCATTAGATTTGTACGTTTGATATGCATTGATAGCATTGATAGCGTGTACCGCACTGTATATGATTCGGTCGGTACAGACATTATTGGTACACAATTTTGCGAAATATGATTTTGTAGATTATATTGTTGTTGGCATCGATTCTGTGACTTACGCTCAGACAATTCAAACCCTTTTCCTACATATAATTCTCTATATTTGGACACACGTTAGAAATTTAAGACAACCCACAGACAGACAGACAGAGAATAACAGCATAATAGTAATTGCATAATAAAATGTGTTTTATATGTGTGTATGTGTTATATATATCCAATTTCATGATAACATTTTCAAATACCACATTAAAAAGGAGTAAATATTTATCTCAATACACGTGTTGAACGATTGGTATTGAATTTTGCAATAAATCAAAGAACCCATACATGAGATGATTATAATACACCTGTAATTACTTGAATTATAAGGTGATCATTATGAAAACTATGCACTTTACACCCCATACGAGAATTAGTGTTATATCATTTGTGGACACAATTTATGTACAAAAATAGCACAGAATTTCATTGAGAGAAGAGTGAAGAGAGTCTGGAGAGTAAGCGAGTTATCGCTAGTGATAGGAATTGTGTGAATGGTATTCATAAAGCTATAGCTTTTGTAAATATCACATCTCTTTCATGTGATATTCATATGATTTCTATATTACTGTTACCTTTAGTCTCAATATCGTAAATATTTTCATTTCGTCACTAATTTTCCACTAATATCTTATTAATTAAATAATTATACAAATCAATTGAAAAATCTGTACAACAAATAGCAACAAAAAAAATTAAAAATTCGTATAAAATAATTGATGAAAAAGTGATGTTTCCATAGTATGAATGCATTTCTTGGCATCATTTGGATAATGAGTTTGCGAATTGAATAATGGGATGGCATTTGAGGGGAAATACAATTTCTAATTAAAGCCAATTAACTATACTATACGATGAATGCACTGCACATGTAATGTATTCACACATAATAACTACAAATCACTTGTAATCCAATGTAAAAACTCATTACTATTTTCGCATCAAAAGTAAAGCCACAAAAAGCTGTCATATATTTCATCAGTCATTGCAATTGAAAAGTGATTTAAATATTTGCAAACCATTCACACAATCAGTGTTTATACTCCCAATCATACAGTCGTTGTTGTATTTGTACAACAATTTGGTCGGCAAGTGATCCGTTGGTGAAGTGATCGGTTGTGTTGGAAGTGATGGCGAGTCGATTGGGTCGTCGGTACGGGAAGTACGCTCTGGTGGTGTTCGGCGCCGGCATCTCGTCGTACGCCGTGTTTCGGTTGATTGACCAGAAAAAAGAGGTACACTTTAGACAAACCAAAACCCAATCGGAGGTAAGCCCTGAAGGGATTGCATGTTTTCATCGGCCATTT
>CAJPIZ010004443.1:0-10262 GCA_905368565.1 Medioppia subpectinata
CAGTGTATAAATAAAAAGTGTATTTTCAAAATTAATAAAACAATAAACATTCATAGATGGAGACAATACCATACACATCCGGTGTAAGCTTTAATACAGGGAATGCTATCATATGGTGTTTATATTGCTTTATTAATTTTGAAAATACACTTTTTATTGATACATTGAATATCATAGATGGAGACAATACCATACACATCCGGTGTAAGCTTTAATACAGGGAATGCTATCATATGGTGTTTATATTGCTTTATTAATTTTGAAAATACACTTTTTATTGATACATTGAATGTTATAATTAATGAAAATTATAAAAACTATTATTTCAAACATCACATCATATTCTGTATGAAACGCCTCTCATATGTCTTATTGAAAACAATGTTATAATTATTATTAATAATTATTGTTTTATTAGAACTCAAACACGTGTTGGTTGTTGTCATCCATTGTTGGATCACTTCTTGTGTTTCATCTAATTATTGATCATTTGATGGACTCTTCAGTTGAAACTCATATTAAGTGCAAAACTAAACAACAATTGAATCAAAAAATGTAAACAAAAAATTCAATTCAATAGAGAAGTGAAGGAAATGTCTATAAATTACGTAAACATTTTTATCAATCGTTTTATCATTTATTTCAATACAAGTTTTAATTATTGATAACTTTTGTCACAATTTTCATAAATGCTATTAAAAAATCTTATAATTAATGAAAATTATAAAAACTATTATTTCAAACATCACATCATATTCTGTATGAAACGCCTCTCATATGTCTTATTGAAAACAATGTTATAATTATTATTAATAATTATTGTTTTATTAGATCATAAATATTAAACATTAACTGTAAATACAATTAAAATTGATTTATATTTTGTGGACATGTTTCTTATGGAGCCGAACATTAGGCGCATAGTGTGTCCTAAACTCACATTCAGGCCAATCGCAGGCATACGGCTTGACGTTGTTGTGGACATTCATGTGGTCAGTGAGCGTCGGTTTAGAGGAGAACTGTTTACCACATTCGGGCCAATGGCAGGCAAACACCGTTTTCATGGCGTCACTCGAGTGGACATGTTTTTTATGTATCAGAACACTCGGCCGATTGGCTGATCTATAATCACATTCCGGCCGATCGCACGCATAGGGCTTAACATTTTTGTGGACATTCATATGATATCCGAGTGTATTCTTATTTGCAAACTGTTTACCACATTCTGGCCAATCGCACGGGTATTTGTGTCCAGACATTTTGTGCACTTGTAGTTTATGTATCCAAACATTGGCCGAATGCGCGGTCCTGTACTCACACGCGGGCCAATCACACGCGTATGGCTTCACGTTATTGTGAACATTCACGTGATTATTGAGGTGTGTTTTAGCGGTAAACCTTTTACCACAATCGGGCCAAACGCACGCAAACGGCCTAATATTGTTGTGTCTATTTGTGTGCGCTTTGAGTGAACTTTTATTTACGAACCGTTGGCCACAATCGGGCCAAACACACGGGAATGGCTTAATATTGTTGTGTCGATACATATGGACGTTGAGTGCCTTTTGTGTGGTAAACCGTTGACCACATTCTGGCCAAACACATAGGAATGGCTTAATATAGTTGTGTCGATGCATATGGAGATCGAGTGCTTTTTGTGAGGCAAACCGTTGACCACATTGGGGCCAATGGCAGGGGTAGGGCCTCAGGTGGAACCATTTGTGCCTGTTCAAATTGTGGCCAAAATAGTTACAGCCCGGGAAATGGCAGCGCTTTTTGCACGCTTCGGGCGGCCGTTTGTGAGCCACAAACTCGTGTCTGATTCGTTGCTTTTCGGTGCAAAACATGTCATTACAGCCATCGGTTCCGCACTTAACAGTGGGATCTCTCGTATGTAAATCCAAGTGGTTTTGCAAACACTCATCGGTGGTAAACACGTCCAGACAATCGGTGACCAGACATCGAAACACATACACGCCATCCGAGCCTTTCATTTTGTCAAACATTGTTCGCATCACTTCTTTTCGGGCCTTTTTTAGTCTCATTTGTTGTCCATTGGATTCCCTCTGGAGTTGTGTCACAACATTTCGGTTAATTACACTTCCAGTGCATAACGGCTTCGACCGTGCGATGGCTTTATCGCAGTCTTTATCTATTCTTCTGGAGTGAAAAGAGAAGAAGTGGTGTCGAAATGAATCGTCGGTTCCGTAACTTCTTTTACAGCCATATATGAAACAAATGAATTCATTTGTATCGAAATTAAAGCATTTCTTTCTTTCATTTTTATTAAAACAATACTTGAAGGCCTCGGAGTCTAACGTTTCGATTTGTTGGACCAGTTCTCGGGCTCTACTTATTACCATCTCTTGTGATGATTGAGATGTCAATGCCTTTGAAGTGCTGTTCACTTGTGTTTGCAATTCATTAGTCACTGAACTCATGTCTGTATTCATCGATTCCACACAAATATCAATTGATCCCAACTTCAGTCTATTGCTGTTATACGAGTCGTCAACACTTTGATTCACTTCTTGATTAGATTGTTGTAATAGATTTGGATTCATGTCTTGATTATCATCTCTATTGTCGTGAATCTGCATTTGATGTCTGTTTCGTTGGTTTTCGGTGTGAAACATATCAATACATCCCTCGTATCCGCACTCAATGGTCGGATCAGTCATATGAAGATCTAAATGTTTATATAAATCCTGTTTTGATGTGCATATCATCTGACAGTCAGTGACTCCACACCTGAAGACTGGGCTCTCTATCATGTGTTGGTTGTTGTCATCCATTGTTAACATCACTTCTTGTCTTTCAATTTGTCGATCATTTGATGTACTCTTCAGTGGATCCTCTTTTTCGGTAACATTTTTGTGTCCATTCGTGTAATCTTTGAAAATACTTTCATTACAGGTGTGATAATCACATTCATTGACATCACATCTAAACAATTTGTTAATCATTTGATTATCACTCAAATACTTAGAGTCACTCGCATTCAGGTTATGAGTCTTCAGGCAATGTCTGTTCAATTGGTTACTCGTGTGAAACATATCAATACATCCCTCGTATCCGCACTCAATGGTCGGATCAGTTGTATGTAAATCCAAGTGTTTATGCAAACACTCTTCTGTGGTAAATATCATCAGACAATCGCTGACAAGACATATAAACACAGACACGCCTTCAGAGCATTGAATGGTTTGAAACATTCTTCGTCTAACTTCGTGTTGAACCTCTTGTGGTCTCATTTGTTGTCCATTGGATCCGCTCTGGAGTCGATCCGGAATAAGTATCACAACGTTCTCACCGATGGTTTTATCGCAGTCTTTATCTATTCTTCTGGAGTGATAATAGAAGAAGTGGTCGCGAAATGAATCGTCCGTTTCGTAACTCTTGTGGCACTCATTTATGGGACAAATAAATTCATTTGTATTGAAATGAAAGCATTTCTCTCTTTCGGATTTATTTAGACAATACTTAGAGATCTCTTTAGTGAAGGGTTCGTGTGATTGGATCTGTTCTGTCAGTTCTCTCGCTTTCCTTCTGACCATCTCTTGAGATGTTGTCAACACTGATGTCGTGTTCGCCACTGTTTGCGGCGCTGTATTCACGCCATCACCTCTTTTGGCGTGAATTATCATCTCATGTCTTATCCGTTGCTCTTCAGTGCAAAACATGTCAATACAGCCATCGGTTCGGCACTCAATGGTCGGCTCAGATATATGAAGATCTAAGTGTTTAGACACGTCATCACTTGATCCCAATATCATCTGACAGTCGCTGACACAACATCTCAAGACTGGGCTCTCAAGCAATGAAGACATTCGTTGTTATTATAATTGGATTCACTTCTTGTGTCTCACTTTGAAGTGAATGACAAAAATGTAAACAAAACTCAAACCAAATGAGAAGTGAAGGGAATGTCTATTCATTACGTAAACATTTTTATCAATCGTTTTATCATTTATTTCAATACAAGTTTTAATTGTTGATAACTTTTGTCTCAATTTTTATAAATATTTAAAAAAATCTTGTAATTAATGAAAATTATAAAAACTATAAATTCAAACATCACATCATATTCTGTATGAAACGCCTCTCATATGTCTTATTGAAAACAATGTCATAATAATTATTAATAAATATCGTTTTATTAGATTATAAATATTAAACATTAAATACAATTAAAATTGATTTATATTTTGTGGACATGTTTCTTATGGAGCCGAACATTAGGCGCATAGTGTGTCCTAAACTCACATTCAGGCCAATCGCAGGCATACGGCTTGACGTTGTTGTGGACATTCATGTGGTCAGTGAGCGTCGGTTTAGAGGCAAACTGTTTACCACATTCAGGCCATAAACACGCGAACAGTTTTTTATTATTATGGCCGCCGGTGTTCATATGTTTTGTGTGGACATGTTTTTTATGTATCAGGACACTGGAGTGATTGGTTGACCTGTACTCACATTTATGCCAATCACACGCATAGGGCTTAACATTTTTGTGGACATTCATATGATATCCGAGTGTTTGCTTATTTGCAAACTGTTTACCACATTCTGGCCAATCGCACGGGTATTTGTGTCCATACATTTTATGGACTTGTAGTTTATGTAAGTGAACACTCGGGTAATACGCGGTTCTGTACTCGCACGCGGGCCAATCGCACGCGTATGGCTTCACGTTATTGTGAATATTCAAATGATATTTAAGAAGTGCACTTGCTAAAAAGCGTTTGCCGCACCCTGGCCAATCGCACGCGTACGGCCTCACATTGTTGTGGACATTCATGTGACTATTAAATTGTCCTTTAGTTGCAAACCGTTGACCACATTCAGGCCACTCACACGCAAACGGTTTAATATTGTTGTGAATATTCATATGTATTTTGAGGTCACTGTTAGATACAAAGCGTTTACCACACGCGAGCAATAAGCACGGGTAGGGTCTCTCGCCGGTGTGCTTCCGCCGTATGTGAGACCGATCGGTTCCCATGTACTCACATCCGGGCCATTGACAGCGTTTGACGCCATAGTTTGCCGGCAGTTTGTGTGCCTCTAATCGGTGTCTAATCAATTGCATTGCCGTACGAAACGTATGGTCACAGCCGTCGGACTCGCACTTAAATCTATGTAACAAATAGTAAAACCAATGCATTAAATATTGCTCTCTCTCTCTCTCTCTCTCTCTCTCTCTCTCTCTCTCTCTCTCTNTCTCTCTCTCTCTCTCTCTCTCTCTCTCTCTCTCTCTCACCCGTACTCTTCAGTAGTTAAGTGTGTTTTCAGATGTCTCTGAAAATATTCACTAGTATTGCATTTACATTGACAGCCATTGTGTGGACAATGAAATAATTTGACAGTTTTGTGAATCAATAGATGTCTTTTTAAATCGTGTTTTCCTATGAATGCTTTACCGCAGCCCTCATGAGTACACGTGTGCTGTTTTGTGGTATGAGTTGATCGCAAATGGCCCACAAAACTACTGTCGTTTTTAAAACTCTTGTGGCACTCATTAATGGGACAAATGTATGCATCGAGATTCATATCAAAACATTCAAATCTTAGGCCTCTATTTACTTGTCCCTTTCCAATCATATCTTTGTTTACCATCTCTTGTGATGATTGATATGTCGATGGCTTTGAAGTACTGTTCAATAGTGTCTGCATTTCTGTATTCATCGGTTCCACACAACTATCTTCGGGTTCTTCGTTGACATCTGATCCCAAGTCGAGATCATTCATGTGTTGATCCAAGTGTTGATACAAATGCTGTTTTGATGTGAATATCATCTGACAGTCAGTGACTCCACACCTGAAGACTGGGCTCTCAAACACGTGTTGGTTGTTGTCATCCATTGTTGGCATCACTTCTTGTATTTCAATTTGTAGATCATTTGACGCACTCTTCAGTGGATTCTCTGTTTCAATAACATTTTTGTGTCCATTCGTGTGATCTTTGAAAATACTTTCATTACAGGTGTGATAATCACATCCATTGACATCACATCTAAACTGTTTATTAAGCATCTGATACTTAGAGTGACTCGCATTCAGGCTATGAGTCTTCAGCCAATGTCTGTTCAATTGGTTTCTCGTGTGAAACATATCAATACATCCCTCGTATCCGCACTCAATGGTCGGATCAGTCGTATGTAAATCCAAGTGTTTTTGTAAACACTCTTCTGTGGTAAATATCATCAGACAATCGCTGACAAGACATCGAAACACAGACACGCCTTCAGAGCATTGAATTGTGTCAAACATTCTTTGTCTAACTCCTAGTGGTCTCATTTGTTGTCCATTGGATCCGCTCTGGAGTCGGTCGGGAATATATGTCACAACGTTTGGGTCAATACTATTATCGGTGGCCAAAGGTTTCGGCCGAGCGATGGCTTTATCGCAGTCTTTATCCAATCTTCTCGAGTGATAATTGAAAAAATGGTCGCGAAATGAATCGTCCGTTTCGTAACTTCTTTGGCACTCATTTATGGGACAAATGAATGCTTTTGTATTGAAATCAAAGCATTTTTCTCTTTCGTATTTATTTAGACAATACTTAGAGATCTCTTGAGTGAAGGGTTCGTGTGATTGGATCTGTTCTATCAGTTCTCTCGCTTTCCTTCTAATCATTTCTTGAGATGTTGTCAACACTGATGTCGTGTTCGCCACTGTTTGCGGCCCTCTATTCACGTCTTTATTATCACCTCTTTTGGCGTGAATTATCATCTCATGTCTCATCTGTTGCTCTTCAGTGCAAAACATGTCAATACAGCCATCGGTTCGGCACTCAATGGTCGGCTCAGATATATGAAGATCTAAGTGTTTAGACACGTCATCACTTGATCCCAATATCATCTGACAGTCGCTGACACAACATCTCAAGAGTGGGCTCTTAAGCAATGAAGACATTAGTTGTTATTATAATTGGATTCACTTCTTGTGTCTCACTTTGAAGTGAATCACAAAAATGTAAACAAAACTCAAATCCAATGAGAAGTGAAGGGAATGTCTATTCATTACGTAAACTATTATTTTTCTCAAACAGTGTTTCCAAACATTTTTATCGGTAAAAATATTTGAAAAAATAACTTTGATTTCAATATTAATTAAATTTAATTATTATTTTGTGTTTTTAAATGTATTTTTGTTATGCAATTGATAGATATTTCAGTTAAAACTGTTGTGCTTTTTATTAAATATAATTATTTGTACAAAAACTCAATTTAATTCTTTGATAATGTTTATTAAATATCAAATAAATTATATTAAAGTATAAATTACACAATCATTATATTTTGTGGACAAACTTCTTATGTCTATATAAATACTCAAAACAAGTGGCCGAGTACTCACATCCGGGCCATTGACACACATATGGGCGCACATTGTTGTGGATATTCATATGATCTTTGAATCGCTGTAAATCCTTATAACTCTTACCACAATCGGGCCAAACGCACACATGTGGTCGCTCTCCCGTATGGACACGTTTATGCTCACTAACACCAGTTCCCAAATATTCACATCCGGGCCAATCGCACCGTCGCTTTCGTTGTTTATGTATAATCCGTTTCCTATTGTGGACAGCGATCTGATGAGCCCGTCGTTGACCCGGAGTGAAAAACTTTTCACTACAGCCGTCGCGGCCGCACCGGAGCGTCGGTTCGCTCAGATGAGTCCGCGAGTGGCTCTTAAGACCACCGGATGTCTTGAATGACTTCCGGCATCCGTCGACCGGGCAGTCAAACGTAGATCTGTTGGCCGAATGGGAGACCATATGATATTGTAGAGCCCATTTCGTAAGGCCAGTGTACTCGCAGTCTTTGTAATCGCATTTAAATTTCTTGTCATTTTTGTGGATTAATAAATGACAGTCGAGTCTAGCCTTATGAGAGAATATCTTATCGCACCCTTCATAATGACATTTAAATCGGGGTTTGCTGTGAACGTTACGTAAATGTTGACTAAATAGATCCCGCGTTTTAAATGCCTTCTGGCACTCAATTCCCGGACATATGAATGCCTTTCTCTTCGGATCAAAGCATTGATTTCTCTCTAATGTTTTTAGAGTAAAGGCTTTCGTGTATTGTGTCAGCGGTTCCGCTTCTTTGACTACCGATTCAATGCTCTCCGCATTGCATACACTGTCCGTCGAGTGTGTCTTCAAATGTGATATCAAATACCTATCGCTAATGGCTTTAGACTCACAGCCATTGTATGGACAATGAAATGGTTTCGCTTTTTTGTGTATCAATAAATGCATTTTTAAGCCGAGTTGTGTTTTAAACACATTCTCACAGCCTATGTATTCACAAACGTATTGCCCGTCGCTGTGAACGGACCGCAAATGTTGCTTAAACTGAACATCTGTTCCACAACTCTTGTGGCACTCATTTATGGGACAAATAAATGCATTTGTGTTTAAATCCAAGCATTTCTTCCTTTCGATAACATTTTGGGGTACTTTTTCAGACACCGATTGATTTGAGTGACACTTCATATGCCGTTTGTAATACCGGTGACCAAAGCCTCGATAATCACATTCATTGACATCACATCTGAACCGTTTAAGCGTCGAGTGGTGTGTCTTCACATGTCTTTTCAAATAGTAATCATTAATGGCTTTGTGTTCGCAGCCATTGTGTGGACAATAAAATGATTTAACATTTTTGTGAATCAATTCATGTACTCTTAAGTCGTACTTTGTTTTAAAGCCTTTACCACAGCCCTCATGAGTACAGAAGAATTTTTTTGTGGTATGAGTTCTCTGCAAATGCTGATGAAAGTATTGGTCCTTTTGGTAACTTTTGTGGCACTTATTAATGGGACAAATGAATGCTTTGAGAGTCTTATCAAAACATTTACTTCTTTTGGTCTTATTTTGTGCCAACAATTTAGACATCAATTGTTTTGATGGCATTTCCATCGAGTCTTCACTACTCTTTCTATTGATGTCTTCGTTTACCATCACTTGTGATGACTGAGATGTCGATGGTTTTGAAGTGTTGTTTATTAATGTCTGTATTTCATCAGTCATTGAATTTAATGAATATTTATTGTCAAACATGTCTTCATTCATGCCATCGCTGTTATCGTCAATACTTTGATTCACTTCTTGTGTTTCATATCTTTGTCTCATTTGTCGATCATTTGATGGACTCTTCAGTCGGTCTTTAAATTCAGTCTTAATGTTGAGGACAACCGATCCATACGTTTCATCACTCAATTGATCCAATCGTTGAGATAATGTCCGGAAGTGTTGATTGTCTTCTGAATCGATAAGTGTTTCATATTTTGAGTGAATTTTAAATAAATGTGTTTTCATTTCATTCAAACATTGAATTTCATGTAAAAGTCTATTGTTTTCATTCATTAATTCCTCCAAAATATCGTTTATATAAATAATTGAATCCATAATTGAATTCAAATCACATTTAAAACTAATTCACAATTAATTTGAATACAAATTAAGTGCAAAACTAAACAACAATTGAATCACAAAAATGTAAACAAAATTCAACTCAATTGAAAAGTGAAGGGATTGTCTCTGAATTACGTAAACAATTATTTCTCTTAAACAGTGTTTATTAATACAAACATTTTTATCGGTAAAAACATATTAAAAATAACTTTAACTTCACTATTAATTTAATTAAATTATTATTTTGTATTTTAAATGTATTCTTGTTATGCAATTGATAGATATTTCAGTTAAAATTGTTGTGCATTTTATTAAATATAATTATTTATACAAAAAGTCAATTGAATTCTTTAATAATGTTTATTAAATATCAAATAAATTATATTAAAGTATAAATTACACAATCATTATATTTTGTGGACAAACTTCTTATGTCTAAACAAATACTCGAAACAAGTGGCCGAGTACTCACATCCGGGCCATTGACACACATATGGGCGCACATTGTTGTGGATATTCATGTGATCTCTCAATCGGTTCCTATCTTTAAAACTCTTACCACAATCGGGCCAAACGCACACAAATGGTCGCTCACCCGTATGGACGAGTTTATGGACATTAATCCCTTTTCCCATCCATTCACATCCGGGCCAATCGCACGCTTGCTCTCGTTTCGGTTTATGTTTAAGCCGTTTCCTATTGTGAACAGCGATCTGATGACCCCGTCGTAGACCCGGAGTGAAAAACTTTTCATTACAGCCGTCGGCGCCGCACCGGAGCGTCGGTTCGCTCATATGAGACCGCGAGTGACTCTTAAGACCAGAGGATGTCT
>CAJPIZ010004444.1:0-10261 GCA_905368565.1 Medioppia subpectinata
ATTTAGATAATATAATGCATACTTCAGTGCAGGTGTGCTTCTCGTCGACAAACGCGCCTCCGATTTGTGTCTCACGATTGTTGGTCTCAATCGCCGCTTATTCTCTACTATTCTCCATAGCCTTCAAATGAGACAACTATTAAAGAGAGCCTTAAATTAAAATCAAAACATACGACCAGCTATTTGTACGAGAGAGAGAAAGAGAGAGAGAGAGAGAGAGAGAGAGAGAGAACTCTATGTATAATTATATGACACTCTCAATGGTTTTGGACTATTATTTTAATAAATTAGATGTCATTGTATTAGATTCAGAGCAAAAAAGGTTAAAAGAGAGAGAGAGAGAGAGAGAGAGAGAGAGAGAGAGTTTAGGGATTTGTCAGTAACCGTGCATTTATAAGATATTATGGAAATACAATCTCAAATTTCCTTTACAAGTAATGATTGGTTAGAAATGTCTGTCTGAAGAATAAAAGGAGAGAGAGAGAGAGAGAGAGAGCGAGAGAGAGAGAGAGAGAGAGAGGACTAAACACAATGTTTATAAGACTGAGAATAAATTGCAGATAAATTTGTGGCAAATAATAGTTTTTGGAAATCCAAACACAATAAGCAAAAGAAGTTATACCATAGAAGAGATAACTCGCTTAATGTATACCATTATTTGACATTTGGCCGCAACAAAGATGTGTCAGTGATTGAGGTAATGGTCATCACATCTCATCGCATATCATACCATAAAATCACAAATTCTATGCTTTTCTAAGCCTTCAGACAAACAGTTCGTGTGTCGACAGAAGAATAAAAAAAAGTTTTCCTCTCGTTTTGACTTATTTTGACTTTTATTTTCATTTTGATGTTTTGGCCATTTTTTGGTTGGGAAACGCCTCAATACAAGTGATGAGGATATTGTTATTGCTGTGCCTTTTCATCATAGAGTTAATACCTTTGCACACATGGTATGCATTTAGACCGTAAATTGTTAGGTGTGGGTGAGGTTGCACTTCATGCCAGCGCTATATTATCATTATATGGGTTATAGACAAGTGAGTGTTGATCATCAGTCTCTGCCCTCAGCGCGAGTGCCACTCATTCATACCATTTCATGATTGAGACCTCCTCTGCATTTTGACTCAAATTAATAATATATTATAAATATCTTTTATACAAACCATTTGTTTTGAAAGAGAGAGAGAGAGAGAGAGAGAGAGAGAGAGAGACCGATAAATAATTAGTGACAGCAATGAGGCGTTCAGTTCTCGCATTATTTACAGTAAAAGTTGATGACTGAGAGAAAGACTGGAAATGATTTATACTGATACACTATAAGAGATGCGGGAGAGAAGAGAATGAGTGGTTAGACAACAGAATTCAGAGAGAGAGAGAGAGAGAGAGAGAGAGATTATATGAACAAAAGTAAAACAAAAAATAGGAAAAGTTTTTATCTGCCGTTCGAGAAAAGACTAATGGATTCAGAATATAATTAATTAAAAGTTATTGTATTTGCTTTTTTGCAATTCACGAATTGTGAGCTCTTTTTTGTCTTTCATTTTCTCTTTCAAATGTAATTCTTTGGTTTGAATTCCCAGTAAATCATTAATTCTTGAACTAAAAGTATAAATAAAAATAAGTACAAAAATTTAAATACATTTACATATATTGTTTATCTGAACCGGAACTCAGACCACTTTTCTTGAAGAGGTATTGATATAACAAGAATACGAGTGGTTATGAAAGTCGTGTGTTTTGTGTTTAATCTTAATTTTTATAATTTATGGTCTCATTTGCAGACAATTAACTGCAACTCTGATTAGAAATCAATTTGAATGTATATTCTATGTGTTGGGAGAAGTAGTGGAGGATTGCGAGCGGTGTCTCATTTAATATGTAAATTATGTTTAATTAAAATAATTGCATAACAGATGGTGTGAAAGAATAAGCGAAACGAATCGTTCGCCAGAATCTTAAGCACATTCTTAATAGTCGTTTGACTAATAAATCATTTCCAGTCTTTCTCTCAGTCATCAACTTTTACTGTAAATAATGCGAGAACTGAACGCCTCATTGCTGTCACTAATTAGTTATCGGTCTCTCTCTCTCTCTCTCTCTCTCTCTCTCTCTAATAAATCATTTCCAGTCTTTCTCTCAGTCATCAACTTTTACTGTAAATAATGCGAGAACTGAACGCCTCATTGCTGTCACTAATTATTTATCGGTCTCTCTCTCTCTCTCTCTCTCTCTCTCTCTCTGAATTCTGTTGTCTAACCACTCATTCTCTTCTCTCCCGCATCTCTTATAGTGTATCAGTAACTGGACATCAAGGTATGGGTCCGCTGGGCATCTCTGTAGCGCACGATCAGCTCAACTCATGGCAGATATTTGGTGTGGAGTTTGTGCTAACATTTCTGGTTGTGTTCACAATCTTCGCGACATTGGATCCAAACCGTAAATCATTAGGAAGTGATTCGCTCTCCATTGGCATCGCATATCTTGTCTGCTCACTGACTGGGGTATAGACACAGCCATTCATACACACCATTTGATTGCATTTTAATTTATTACTTATGTATTTAATGACAAATTATTATGGATTGTGTGTTTCGGTATGTGCTGTCGCGTTACCAGTGTATCAGTCATAGTATTACATAGAAAATACATTATTAACTACAAAACATCATTTATATGAAATGATTATATTTTTTTAAACAAAACAAATGAATTTCATATGAAAAATGATATTTTTCTTTATGTTACACACATTTCTAACGCAGAAAAAGAGTTAGTAATAGACTATTAGCGGGAGAAAAACTAGACATTGATTTTAATCAGACATAACATCCAAGTGGTGGAGAATATATGATCTAATTCTCAGGCGATTTGAGTTTTAGGTAATAATGCAATGATATATAAATGAAACCAAATGTAAGTCCAAAACATATATTACTCCTCTATTTCTACTCTATAGTAGCGTTAGTTTACTGTAGACTCCATACGAAATGATCACTTTTTTACTACACTTTCTCTCAGAATAAATAGCAAGACATTAAGCGAAACAGAATTTGAAAAAACTTCTCATTTAATACCGACTAAAGAATAAATGGGTTAAACAGACGGATAGTCACAACAAAATAACTATAAATGCCAACAATTTTTGCAAAATATTTCTTTTATTTTAAGTTGTATTTTATTGAATGTGTTTTTAAAGCTCAATGTTTGAATATTTATAGGATTGCAATGAATACGTAAGACTGGGATAAGAATTTAAATTTTTTAAATCCCTTTTAGAGTGAATAGAAATGCATTAAACAAAGAAATGAAAACTAAAACCTCAAATATCAGGAGAAATACATTGTTTAAAAAGCATTAAAATTGTTGTAGAGTTTATGTCACACGAAATGAAACAATAGCTGGAAATAGTCTTTTATAATTAGTTTTTAACTTTATTTGCGATTCCATTAAAGCGATCGATAAAATTGATTGAAATTAAATACAAAAGAGAGAAATAAAACAGAAATAATTGAATAAAAGCCTATTCTCTAAAAGTTTTCAAAATCATATATAAGTTAAATGACTCTAAAAAATAAATATACTTTTTATTTCATAAGTTATATTTCCATAAGTATTTTATTACGAAAAGGAAAATACATTTTTGATTTCATTTATAATTCATTTTTCGAAAAAACAGGAAAAATAGGGTTTTAAAATATATTTTACAAATTTATTGATCAGTAAAAGCCATGAATTATATACTTATTCTTATATTTTGGTTATTATATAATCTATTAGAGGGGAGAGAGAGAGAGAGAGAAAAGTGAAAACATAAGCACACTATTGGTCGTACAGTGACTCGTGAGAAAGTGTATTGAGTAAAGCATATGAAAAACAAACACAATATTTCGATATTCAATGTTTGAAGTATTTATTTAGCACTACATCATTGAAATTGAAAAATTAAGTCAACATTTAGTGGCCAAACATCCATCAAAATTCACTTAAACACAGACCACCAGAAGAACAATGAATTAATATAATTATACTTTGCGTTCAGTAAAACTCGTGTTCACTATATTTTGAATGACAGCAATAATATTAGTCTAAAGAAAAATATATATAAAATACCAGAACATTGAGAGAGCTATTAATAAAAGGTGTTCACAATATGTATGGATATATCATATGAATTGGAATACGAAAGGAATATAAATGAGTCTTAAGATGAGATGAGGAGAGAGAGAGAGAGAGAGAGAGAGAGAGAGAGAGAATATTTTTATTAATTTCCCATTGCTTGACAGCGGAGATATATTTTGAGACATTATTTTGTATTTTTAGTAATTCTTTCGTTTCATTAAATCTGCGCTAAAATTAATTTATTTTCTTATTTCTTTAGCAATTAATTTATTTCTCGTTTTATTTTTTAATCATAAGTTATATATAATTTTGGGCTCTATTTACGAGCAAACTCTGGGAATTAAGCGAATTAAATTTGTACGAGAGAGAGAAAGAGAGAGAGAGAGAGAGAGAGAGAGAGAGAGAGAATTGGGGAAATGTATTGAATTATTCTGAGCCTTAAATTACTTTTTGTCTCCTATCGACTCGTTTTAAATAATGCCTCGAAAACCATAAAAATCTCTACAATTTGAATAATTCGCTTAATTCCCAGAGTTTGCTCGTAAATAGAGCCCAAAATTATATATAACTTATGATTAAAAAATAAAACGAGAAATAAATTAATTGCTAAAGAAATAAGAAAATAAATTAATTTTAGCGCAGATTTAATGAAACGAAAGAATTACTAAAAATACAAAATAATGTCTCAAAATATATCTCCGCTGTCAAGCAATGAGAAATTAATAAAAATATTCTCTCTCTCTCTCCTGTAGTTAATGTTTTGCTGGCAAATAAAATAATAGTTTTAAGCATTGATTTTGACACAAAATATCCCAATCCGTGAAATAAATTGTTTGTTAAGTTTCACTATCTCTTACTTTTCTACAGTCAATATAATATACCGTATATTTCTTTTTATACAATTTTATTTAAATTTAAATTAGTTTTATCGACGATTCGTTTAGAAATGGTTTTATTTGTATGATTTGTCGCTCAATTTTTTGTGTTGTATTTCGCAAATTAGAGATAAGAGACAAATGACTGCCACAAGAGTGAAGTGAAGAGTTGATCCATTTTTAGGTCAATAATACAAAAGAATTTAATTATATATCACTCGACGTTAGAGAGAGAGAGAGAGAGAGAGAGAGAGAGAGAGCCTTTATTATCATTTCATCAGTATTTTTATCTATCATTGAATAAAACTCTCGTTTCATATCAATTGATGCGATGAAGCAATAAATACAGTGTCTTCGCCCATTAACGAAGTTTTTGATTTTTTAATTATTTAAAAACTACAAAAGCTATTTTAGTCAAATCAATTGCAAATTAAAGATAAATGTTTGGCATTTTATTTATTATTGTTAAATAAGTGCCAGCACTGCAAACACATGGTTACCGCACGCACTCAATATTCGGTAAAATAAAAAGTCGAAATTGTTTGACTATGGTATCAAAATGCCGAAAGTCCGTCGGCTACTGTTAAAGCTTATTGGACCCAAGTCGACTAACATTCAACAATTACTCAGGAATTAATAACAAAATAAAATTTTTAACTTTTTAATTTTTTCAAAATTTTGTTTTTTGTCTAAATTGAGATTTTAATCAAATTTTTGCAAACTTATGACAAAGTTTAAACGCACTGGTCCTCTGCTTGACGATAAGCAGCATTATAGTGAACGGACGCCTATAGTGGTCACACCCGAAAAAACCGATCGGGTTCGGGAACTATTGGCTACGGGGTTATTTGAAATCTCTAGGGTATGCAAATAACCCCCAGACCATACCTGAACTCAAACAATCGATCGAAGATGTGATTTAAGCTATTTTAATAAAGATGACTAGAGCAGCGATTGATAGGTTTTTTGCTCCCGACTGAACCACGTGATTACGGAAAATGGCGGCCATTTTGAAAATATTTTTAATTAAATGCCATACATTTATCTTTAATTTGCAATTTATTTGATTAAAATAGCTTTTGTAGTTTTTAAATAATATAAAAATCAAAAACTTCGTTAATGGTTGAACACACCGTATAATAAATATTAATATAATATTTGCTCTCTTTTTTATTATTGTTGGCAATACTTATGATTCGAGTCATGGCTTTAATGGTTTATTATAAGAATAGCTCGGATTTAATAATACTTTAATTAATAATTACATTAAATGAGTGAATAAGTCATTTCTCATAATAAGAGGCAAAAGTCGTTAAAACAAAATGTAATTTTCAGACCATAAGAGTTATGTCGAAATATATGTAATGACTCTATCGGTTAGGAAAGAAGTAATATATTTATAATTTTTAATTTTACGATCACTATTACTAGTATGGGTTTTGATGTGTACTTATGCTGTATATATTGTACACTTGTACTGACATACAGGCGCTATCATTCAATTATCTATGGCTGTGGTAATGGCCATTACAGATGCTATCCAACCATCATATTAGTCGATCCAATCTCTTGAGACTCAAATGCATCGAAAAAATGTGCCAAATATTTCTTATATGAATCAACCGATAAGCGTTTGGTTAGTGAGAAGATATATACTCTAAACTTACTTAATTGTAAGAGATATACAACTTTGAGAGTGAGAGAGAGAGAGAGAGAGAGAGAGAGAGAACTGTTGGAAAAGGTCTGAATTTAGAGACAGGAGTAAAGTTAATGTTCTCTTCGGTTGTAATGGAAGTCTAAGTCTGCGCTCATTATTATTGATTAACATAAGAGTGTATTTGAGGCCAAAATCACTACAAAGACAAGAGTTGAGGAGACAATGGAAAGTATAGTTAGTGTTTGAGTTAAAGTATTGCAAAACATCACAAATGCATTACAATTGAGACCGTCTTAGGAATTGAAACACTTTTTTAGCTTAAAACTAAACACTAAACTCAGAGAAAAAGAGAGAAAAATTAGACTTTTATTCTCCATTGAGATAGCATTGGAGTGTTTTGGCAGCGCTTTCGGGCCCTCTTTTCTCATACAATAACTGTTAGGATTGACGTCAATCTGATTGAATGCTTGATTGAGTTTATGTAAGTCTGTAATTAAAGATGGGCTCAACAATGGGCTCAACCATTGGGACCGAGAAATTTAATTTCCATTAAGACTTTTCAAACTATGGTTTGAACGGAACAGATAGAGCACATCCCAGAGCCAGGCATTGACTGAGGCAGAGGCCAAATATTGTATTATATCCATATATACACACATAGAGTATATAAATACAGTATATATCGTACACACGAAGACGTCTTGAGAGTATATAAACTCAAAGAACAATATCATTAACTAAAACGGATCCGCAATTAATGGACTGAATCTGTTTTTATATCGTTTTTTCTGACAATTTCTCTATTCATTTAATTGTAATGAAAAAATTTTCTATTTCTTCAATTTTAAGCACAGATGTATACATCTGTTACCCAATTGTATTGTTTTTTATTTGATCGTAACTCCAGATCTTCCCTCCCTTTTTCCATCTGCTAATTGATTTCATTAATCGATTAGAAAAAAACGAGAATTCAATTAATAATTGAAATTAGAATTAATGACGAAAACAACACATTGTTTTTTGTGTACTCTTTGTTTTTTTCGTGCTATTTTTCATTAAACTAATTGAATGTATTTTTATATCCTTGTTATATGTATTTGGCGTTTGGACTCGCGATGCATTGGCTGTTCATCACTGGTTTCCTTCAATTCTGGTCATCCAATACACAAAATATATCTGTTTATTGAATGAATGGATTGATTGAATAACAGTTACCTGCGAGCGGAGCGTCACTAAACCCCGCGCGCACTTTGGGGCCCGCGTTTGTCATGAATCGATGGAAAAATCATTGGGTATGTTATCTATCATCTCATTTGATTGTTATGTCGATTGTGTGGAGAAGAGAGTTATGTATGAGTGAAAGATGAGTGGAGAGAGAGAGAGAGAGAGAGAGAGAGGATGGAGAGGAGAGTCAGTGAGATATGAAATAAAGCTTATAGAGAAATCTACAGAACTTTGAGAGAGACTACACGTCGTGTTCCCAACATATCAGACATTTTCATTCACTTTTACAATTGATAAGTTGAGGGAAAACTGTTTTCCCCTCTCATATAAAAGTGAATTTTGGTTCATTTTCTTGTAACCAGTTTTTCGGGCGCAAAGACTGTCTGTCAACCAGACATTATCGAGTGGTTAAAAGCACATAAAAATAGTTATATCAATACAAAAGTGACTCTTTTGGGAAATATTTGGACAGTTGTTTAGTCGTAGAGAAAGTCTACATCGAGTTGTATAGCACTGCTTATAAGTGTACCGAAAGATCAAATGAAAACAATTGAAGCAAAGCTTTTAGATTTTGGGGTTTCGTGTAATTCGAGGTAAAGATAGAGAAAGAGAAGGACTCGAGAAGTAACGACAGTCACTGCCATTAGTTCTGTGAGCCCTAAGCCATGTCTACTATAGACTAGTATTGGATTCTGTGAGAGGAAAGTGCTGTTTATGTGTTATTTCTCTCATATTCATACAATTCTGTATATTCTGTGTCTGAATGTTAAGATCGATGCGAACAAACTTTTCGGAGACATGTTATGAGAGAAAATGGCAAAACTCGGCAAAAGTCATATAATAGTCATTTTACTCCAAAGAGTACAGACATTGAATACACAGACAATATATTCCGGATTTTATAACTACTGAACCATTATTTTCCAAAATATATAAATTGTGTGCAAAATATTCTTTGCGGAGAGGAATGGGAATAGGATTTATGTAATGTTATTGTTTGGGGAAAATAGTGTTGACTCGAGTTATCAAAACACAGAGTTTTGCGCAAAAATAGTTGTAAAAGGAGTGAGAAATTAATTGCTTCTGCAATCATATGATAAGCCCTAACACTGCTTGCGGTGAAAAGGCTTCTAATCTTCGCTTAATCTTAATATTGGGATAAAATATTACACACAATAAGAAAGGACTCATATTTTTATTCCCAGAAATAATAAAAACAAAATTTTGTGCCAAAGATTTATGGCATTTGTCTGAAAGTTCTGGTTATTAGGAATCCATGAAAGATAGCGAAAACGCGATGACTTCTAACCATAAGTATTCTCATCTGAAACGTTGAGTGTATTTATAAATACAATATTATTTATTATTAAAGTCTGATTTCCCTCAAGAATTGTATTAAAAAGAGTAAACATTTCTCATTTGAAGATTGACTGAAGAGTCAGCGAGTGATGGGAAGTGAAGGGAGAGATAGAGAGGGAGGAAGAGAGAGAATATTTGACTAAATTTTTAACACATTAAATAAATGTTAAAAAATAATATATAAAGTTCTCTATAGAGAAGTACTCGACTTCTTATGTTAGAAATAAAGTGATAGATTGGTCGACAGTAATGGCGTTAAAATAGAGGCCTGAGAGAGAGAGAGAGAGAGAGAGAGAGAGAGAGAGAGAGAGAATGTGAGGGAAGGGATGATATCGTTTGCCTAATGTATTGATTTTTATTCGACACATTCGGCTTCAACTCCAACTCAATTTCCCATCGTTTTACTCAAGAAACAGCAAAATATGTTTTATCAGACCTTAAAAAACTATAAGAAATAGTAAAAAGACATTGTTGTGAAAGAATAACAGTAAATGTAATGTTATAGAAAAAATAGTATTTTAAAGGCTTATCATTTGCTTAGCCTTTGCTTTGCATCTCGTCTTCGAGACGTTATATATGATATTGAAATCCAATACTAGAGCTTAGAGTTAGAACTTTGGGAACAACGAGAATAAGTATAACAATTTTGAGCGCTTCGTCTATTATTCCGATTCCTTATATTCTATCTCTTTCTCTCTCCTCTTCTTTACAACACTTTATAAGTTATATATATTTTTGTTTTTATAAACGAATCCCCAATAGTTTCAATTTTCGTTTGTTGTTAGCCCTGCCTGTGCTCTCTCTCATGAGCCACTGTTCCGATTCATATACCGTACACTTCGGTTATATTCTAGAAATTAGGGCCAATGCTTGTGATGGTATGGCAACTATTGGGAAGTATTGGTTTGTAAGTTATTTTGTTGAGAAATCAATCTCAAGAGAGGGACAAACTTTTCTCTTCGCTAAATACACGAACATATATAGTGAATGGAGAGAGAGAGAGAGAGAGAGAGAGAGAGAGAGA
>CAJPIZ010004445.1:0-10259 GCA_905368565.1 Medioppia subpectinata
GATGCCGTAATGTATGGACAGAATGTGAGGACAACCCATGAAAACAGAGCTCACATTATGAATGGTTTAGTGTTTCACTCAAAATGTTTTGTCTATTCATTTGAAATACATTTTTGGCGAAACAATAACTTTTTTATTGTTATACTTTTTAATACAATCTTCTAATGAAAACACACTATAATTATTATATTGTTATTTAGGATAAAAATACTGAATAATACAATGCATTCACTATTAAATCACAGATTAGTTTGCATTTTGTTTGTTATTACTTTGAATGTATGCATAAAATAATATACTCTTTAAAACTTTATATGAATTTTATGGTAATTTAAAACATTTTTCGTAAAGTTTTTCAATAAATTCTTTAAAGTTATATAAGTTTAAGATATGTTTAGAAAAAATAAATTAAAGATATTTTGGTATTCTCTGAAATAGAGATAATAATTAACTTTTTGTATAACAATCACAAGCAATAGATGCGAGGAATCAAATGATTAGCCAATCGGAGTCTTCTTTCACTGACAACTGTCTGTTCACTGAATGATTGATTGTATGCCAAACCAAACCCTTTTCAGTCATTATCCAAATATCATTATTTTCAGTCACTTTACAAAACAAAAAATATATAATTAAATGAATAAAACTTTTTAAATAACAAATATTTAGAGAAATACCCGAAACAGCGATAATAGTGTCGTCAACGGGAACGTCGGGTCCGATCACTGGCTGCCACTCATCGGTGCCGTCATTTGGTATAATTTTGACACTCCTTCTAAACAGTTGATTGTTTTCAACGACAATAATCACATGCGAGTCATAGACTGCGATATCTTTGGCCAAAAGGCCGTCCACGAGAAGCCATTCATCGCCGCGAAAGTCACGCTTATTACTGTCCAACGATTGGCTAAAAGTTCGGACAAAAATCTTGCCGTTTCTGTCGATTCCCCAAACGATTGTCCAATCGGTGACCGAAACGCACACTTTCTTCATTTCCATCGAGTGTGAGCTGTAATCGTTAATCTGTGACCACTTCTGGCTTTGCAAACAATGAGTCCACGTCTCGCCGTTTGTATCGCAACACCACAGAAGAGACTCTTCGGTGTTGACACTAATGGACGCCATCTTTGCTTTGCCTTTATTCCTCTTAATGACAAAACCCTCGTTAATACTCTTAATGAGTGTCCATTTATTTCCCACGGGTTTCGTGGCGTCCATTCCGTCTCTCTTGAAGATAACGCCCGAATCGGTCACAATGTAGAGCTCGTTGGCTGCGCTGGCGATGCCTATGGGCTTCACTTTATTGAGTTTAAACGCTTCCAAAGTCGGGTAATAAATCAATGTATTGCTGTCTTTCGGTAAAAACCAAATGAGACCCACTTCTCGGTTACTGTTATAACCGGTCGCACAAAGAGAGACGAATTCAATGGTTTTAATCTGATTTATATCCAATAAGCAGATAATAGGCTCCCATTTGTGTTCAATTGGTTTCAATTTGATTTCACTGTCATTTACTTTGATTTCTTCGTCATTATTTGCAATTTGCTTAAAGTTTGGATTGTTTTTGTGATCAATTGGAGGCACTTCTCTGTGAATGTCATTTCTTGTCAAATAATTGTCTATCGCTTCAGAGATCTCAGGATTGTCTTCTTTTTCGTCTTCTTGTTCTGTTTGAATGTCTGTATAAATGGTCTCCAAATGTGGATTCGCTTCTTTATATGCACTTAAAATCATTTCCAAACGATTTTCATCAGTCAATTGTTCATCTGTTCCGTCCTTTTGATCGCAATTCTCATCAGGAATGTTGATATTAATGTGGAAATTGTTTTCCAGTGGTTGAGAGTCTTCTGTAATCTTTGCCTCCATTTCATCGGAACCGTTGGTCAGACCCGTCGGACTTGCATTACCTAAAGTACTTTTGACCAGAGAATCGCTGGTAATGTGATGTACTTTACGCCTGACTTTTTGGTTCACCACAAGCGGTGACGTGAGATCTGGTGTTTCTTTTGTGGGACTATTTGTGTCCACAATTTCTTCGTAATCTTGTGTTACGAAAACATTTTTGTCAGAATTTGGCAAAACGTTTGGATCAATGGTTGTGATGATAGAAGTGGACAATTGGTTCACTTTTTCGGTTAATCTCATCTGAATTTTGGTGAAATCAAACACTTTTCGCAACTCGTCCTCAATATATGACAGAGGATTACCATTAATGCCATTGACGGGCGCTCTCAACAAATTGATCAGCGATTCCGTCGATCCCTTCCGACTCTTCTCTTCGCTAGTCTTGCCCTCGGATTCAGAGCTCATCTCTTTATCACTGTTTCCCTCAAACTCTGTAATGTATTGATTGGTAAACACTGTCTGAGTGTTACGGATCCGTAATATATGACACGACTCGAGCAATAGGAAGGCTTCGTTGCTTTCGTCGCCCGCAATCTTAACGTCAATCAATTGATCCACTTTTTCTTTGAGGCAAAACTGACCGTCAGTTCCGATTATAACCAGATTCGAGTCGTTGACTGAGAGGACGTACTGGTCGTCGCAGAACATCTTCAAGAGTCCCAGTTTGAGGTGCGAGTGACCAGTGATTGGCTTTTGGCCAAACTGTGGCACCGGTTCCGGACAGTCCGCCACCGGAATGTGATTCGCTTTAATCGTCTCCAAGACATCGCCGTTGAGTTGAGCTTTGATCAGATGAAGCGATGGTCGGGAGGCGAACACAGTGTTAGTCCGACGGCTATAAACGGCCCCAAATTTGCCGCACGTTTTCCTCTGGTTTTTACCAATTTGTGTCACATTTGATGAATGACTTGCCTCACAGAAATCAATGGTTAAGACCACTGATCGGGAAGTACTCGATATAACGAGTGTCTGGTTGTCGATGAACTCGATCTGAACGATGGGAAAACCCGTGTCCTTAAAGATAATACTCTGTTCGCCGCGAATGAGGTCGTGATGGCGGACACATCCGTCCGAATCGCCGCTCACTAACAGCAGCTTCTGGTCCGAGACTGAGAGGAATGTCTGAACGCAAGTGATGGCCGCTTTTGTGGGACACTTCCAGCCGTAGAGGAACTTCTGGTTCGTGCGGTTCAACACATAAACAGCTGATTGTGTGGCGAATGACAGCAACTCATCGGTAATCAATTGGATGGCAATTATGGCACTCGAGATGAACCGGTATTTCAGGCATTGTCTGGAGTTGAAGACATGTCTGCGGAAACAGTAGACGAGGCCATCGGTGGTGGCGAACACGAAGTAGTGTTGGTTCACATCAAAGCACGTGATGGTAGGCCTGTGTCGGCCACCACTGTGTGTGCCGTCGGGTTGTGTCACACAATGTGTCACACATTTGGTCAGAAAGTCAAAGGTCTCGAAACGGAGCGCATATTCAACACAATTGACTGACAATTCATTTCTCGTTTCCATTGATTGCAATGTATTTATCGTTTGTTTACCAAAAATATTGCCATTAAGTGATGCAATGGTTAGGCGTTCACTACAACACATACAGTACAGTACACTCCAGCTATAGGGCACTAATGCGTTGACAGACAGGCACTGGCATCTCATAGACAGGTGTGTTTGCTATGATAGCATACCTGTGCTCTGATTTCATTACACAGATTATACATGTATTGTTAAATAACTTATTATTTTGTTTATTTGTTAAAACAGTTATTTAATTAATATTTCTAATATGTTTACTCTTTAATTATGTAACTTCTAGAATAATTTATCATGTATTTTATTAAGTCAAATTACCCCTTGGTTTTATTCTAATATTACTGAATTTTTACACTCTTGAAAATTTTATTTGAATTCATCAATAAAATAATAGATTTTGATTTAAAATTAATACATAATAAGTTAATTTACTTTTTATTGGTACAGTATATGTGAAATAAACTACCTAGTCCATTGCGAGATGCTATTGCATAACAACTTACCATGCAAAACTTAACTTGGGTTATTTTAAAGTATATAAGAATCTACAAATATTGTTAAATTAGTAGATCATCAATTTTTAATTTATTCATATAAACCCCTATGTCTTCAAACATTTATACAAAAACAATGCAAACAATACAATGGATTGGATATAAAGTACAGTTATTTTTGAAAACTTTTTTTTGTTATTTATTTAATTAATAGAGTAAATGAGTGAAAGTGAAAATATCTATTAAATGGATCAATAGATGAAAATCAAGTTTGAATATAAGTTATTGGTCCGGATGTCAGGTCCACATCCAAACCTAGTTGTATAGTAACACAAATTGTTTATCAAATTCATAATAAGAGTGAAAGTTTTCAAATATATAAATTCAATCTCAAATTCAATATTGAATTCAAAACACTTTTCCATTTAGTAATAAAAACCATTATTAGAGCTCTAATAATGAGTTCCTCATTAAAAGTTGACAATATTTTCCTTTTAAATAATTAAATGTGTAATAAAGTGTGTAATACACGCCAATTATACTTATTTCTTTTAACGCCAGTTAAATTCGGGGCTGCTTCACCAGCACACTAGCCACCACTCCTGCGCTCAATCGGTGACTTTCCGTGGCAGGTGTCCCTCCTCTTCAAGAGGTAGTTACCATAACAAGGGTAAGGAGTGAAGTTCGTGAATACGCCGCGAAGTTAGTATTTGGTATTGACCGATAACTGACGGCGGGTGACACAGCTGCCCATAGAATATTTACGTTTTATCCATTTCTAGTAATTTATAATGAATTTTTGTATCAAAAATTAACTCATGATAAGAATTGCGAATCAAATACTTCCGATGCAATTACGTGCGGTGATTGGCACCGATCTGTGGAGGAATGCGTTAATACAGTCATCGATACAAGTGCTGTCCATTTCACAGATAATAGTTCACGAAAGTTGGGATCAGAGCTCAGGCAAGAATGACATCGCAATGATTCAAACCAGTCGTCCCATAATGTTCAACGAGAAAGTGAACAGTATTTGTATTCCCGATATTGAGCTCAACATAACTAACAATGTTTTGGTGACGGGTTGGGGCATGACTTCCGACCGCTCATTATTGGGCGGAATATTACCGAATAGATTGAAAAAGTTGGAGATTCCGGTCGTAGATATGGATAGATGTAGGAAAATATACAACGGACAGGACTATGAGATTACCGACAGAATGATATGCGCTGGGTCGTTTAGGAATGGACATTGCATTGTAAGTTATTTTAATAAATGTAAATTAACGCTAAATTAATGAATTGCTTGTTAGGGCGCATATATGGGTGATTCTGGAGGCCCTCTCATCACATACATTGACGGTCGCGCCTATCAAATAGGTTTGGTCTCATTTTCTTTGCCCTGTCGTACATATAGTGCACCCGATGTTTACACTAAAGTCAATACATATTATAAATGGATTGAGAAGATTGTCGGATAATTTATTTGTTTTATATTTATTTATAATTTTTATTATTATATAATTTATTAAAAATATTTGAATAAATTTATTTTTCAACATTTTAATAATTTGATTGCTTATAACTGAAAACATTTATTGTGAACTGAACTGAAAGCAATACAATTTAAAAATATTTGTTATTATACCATTAATTGCTTCGATGGGAGTAATCTATAATCACTAATCAGTTCTAACTTTTTTTAATTAAAAATTTATAACTTTTAGATGTAAACTACCTGGTCGATGATTGACATTACCTTGAGCTTACATTACTAATTATTAGTCTATCATAAAATAGAATTGGGTTATTGGTCCGGATGTTAGGTCCAAATCCAAACCTAGTTGTATAATAACACAAATTTTTTATCAAATTCATAATGTGAAAGTTTTTAATATATAAATTCAAATCTAATATTAAATTCAAAACATTTTACATTTAATAACACAAAAATCTTTAGTAAATCCCTAATAATGAGCTTCTCATTAAAAGTTGAAAACATTTTCCTAAATTTATTAATTTACACATTAGTTCACACATTATGTGCGGTTAATATGAATAAAGAAAATTGCGGTCAATTTAAGCCCCAACGAAGTGGTCGTGTGATCGGTGGTGAGGACGCGTCAATCGGTGACTTTCCGTGGCAGGTGTCCCTCCAGAAGTTCTCCAACAATAGTTTTGTTCCCTTCAAACACTTATGCGGCGCTTCAATCATAAACCATAACTGGCTATTGACTGCCGCCCACTGCGTCGACGGGTATCTTATTCTTAATAATTTTTAATAAAATGTGATTTTCTAATAAATTATGTAATAATAAATTTTTGGCTTTAAAACTAACTCGTGATAAGAAAGAACAAAATACTTGCGATGCAATTACGAGCAGTGATTGGCACTGATTTGTGGAGAGATGTGTTAAGACAAACATCGATACAAGTGCTGTCCATCTCTCAGATAATAGTTCACAAAAGTTATGATCAAAGCTCAGGCAAGAATGACATCGCATTGATTCAAACCAGTCGTCCCATAATATTCAACGATAAAGTAAATAGCATTTGTATCCCAAATATTGAGCTCAACATAACTACCGGTAAAAAGGTTTTGCTGTCGGGTTGGGGCATGACTTCCGACCGCTCATTATTTAGCCTAATATTACCGAATAGATTGAAAAAGTTGGAGATTCCGGTCGTAGATATGGAAAAGTGCAGACAAATATACAATAAACAGAGCTATGAGATAACTGACAAAATGATATGCGCTGGGTCGTTTAAAAATGGCCACTGCTATGTAAGTTATTGTTTTACCGCAATAAATACATGCTAAATGAATCAATTGTTTGTTAGGGCGCATATATCGGTGATTCCGGTGGTCCACTCATTACATACAGTAACGATCGCGCCTATCAAATAGGTTTGGTCTCGTTTTCATTGTTACCTTGTCGTAAATTTAGTGCACCCGATGTTTACACTAAAGTTAGTACATATTATAAATGGATTGAGAAAATTGTCGGATAACTGATTATTTTATTTTAATATAGTTTTTGTTTATTACTAATAAATTGTTACATAATTTATTTAATTCATAACTAATTTAACAAGATATAACTGTAATATATTTTTTGTTTCAATTCATGATTGCATTGTCTTTTATTTTGCTATAAATAATTGAGATTTAAATAGTCCTTCAAATTCTGATGGATATCCAAATCCATAATACTTTCTGGTAATCTGTTTTGTGACCTAAACTGCGCTCGTATTGAATGTCTGGCCATTTGTTTAAGACTCGGAATCTGAGGAATGGAGTCAACGAGCGATTCATTTCTTGAGTAATTAAATTTATTTCTCAACATTTCGATGATTTCATTGCCGATCACTGACAGCCCTTTATACCATTTGCTGCGATGGGAGACATCGATGATCACTAATCTGATCCAATATAACTTTTTGATGAGTACGTCGAGGTTTGCCGTTTCAATAGAGTTACAGATTCGGTGCGTGAAGTGCGGGATCTGATAGTCAGGTGTTGGCATACGAGCGCCAAATTGTAATAATAGTCTCAAAATGTGCGGACTTTCGGGCAAAAGAGTACGAGTGCCATAATTGCCATCCAATTGATTACCGATGAGTTGCTGTCATTCGCCACACAATCAGCTGTTTATGTGTTGAACCGCACGAACCAGAAGTTCCTCTACGGCTGGAAGTGTCCCACAAAAGCTACCATCACTTGCGTTCAGACATTCCTCTCAGTCTCGGACCAGAAGCTGCTGTTAGTGAGCGGCGATTCGGACGGATGTGTCCGCCATCACGACCTCATTCGCGGCGAACAAAGTATTATCTTTAAGGACACGGCTTTTCCCATCGTTCAGATCGAGTTCATCGACAACCAGACACTCGTTATATCGAGTACTTCCCGATCAGTGGTCTTAACCATTGATTTCTGTGATGCAAGTCATTCATCAAATGTGACACAAATTGGTAAAAACCAGAGGAAAACGTGCGGCAAATTTGGGGCCGTTTATAGCCGTCGGACAAACACTGTGTTCGCCTCCCGACCATCGCTTCATCTGATCAAAGCTCAACTCAACGGCGATGTCTTGGAGACGATTAAAGCGAATCACATTCCGGTGGCGGACTGTCCGGAACCGGTGCCACAGTTTGGCCAAAAGCCAATCACTGGTCACTCGCACCTCAAACTGGGACTCTTGAAGATGTTCTGCGACGACCAGTACGTCCTCTCAGTCAACGANCTCTTGAAGATGTTCTGCGACGACCAGTACGTCCTCTCAGTCAACGACTCGAATCTGGTTATAATCGGAACTGACGGTCAGTTTTGCCTCAAAGAAAAAGTGGATCAATTGATTGACGTTAAGATTGTCGGCGACCAAAGCAACGAAGCCTTCCTATTGCTCGAGTCGTGTCATATATTACGGATCCGTAACACTCAGACAGTGTTTACCAATCAATACATTACAGAGTTTGAGGGAAACAGTGATAACGAAATCAGCTCTGAATTTGAGGGCAAGACTAGTGGCGGAGAGAAGAGTCGGAAGGGATCGACGGAATCGTTGATCAGTTTGTTGAGAGCGCCCGTCAATGGCATTAATGGTAATCCTCTGTCATATATTGAGGACGAGTTGCGAAAAGTGTTTGATTTTACCAAAATTCAGATGAGATTAACCGAAAAAGTGAACCAATTGTCCACTTCTATCATCACAACCATTGATCCAAACGTTTTGCCAAATTCTGACAAAAATGTTTTCGTAACACAAGATTACGAAGAAATTGTTGACACAAATAGTCCCACAAAAGAAACACCAGATCTCACGTCACCGCTTGTGGTGAACCAAAAAGTCAGGCGTAAAGTACATCACATTACCAGCGATTCTCTGGTCAGAAGTACTTTAGATAATGCAAGTCCGACGAGTCTGACCAACGGTTCCCATGAAATGGAGGCAAAGATTACAGAAGACTCTCAACCACTGGAAAACAATTTCCACATTAATATCAACATTCGTGACGAGAATTACGATCAAAAGGACGGAACAGATGAACAATTGACTGATGAAAATCGTTTAGAAATGATTTTAAGTGCATATAAAGAAGCGAATCCACATTTGGAGACCATTTATACCGACATTCAAACAGAACAAGAAGACGAAAAAGAAGACAATCCAGAGATCTCTGAATCGATAGACAATTATTTGACAAGAAATGACATTCACAGAGAAGTGCCTCCAATTGATAACAAAAACAATCCAAACTTTAAGCAAATTGCAAACAATGTCGAAGACATCAAAGTAAATGACAGTGAAATCAAATTGAAACCAATTGAACACAAATGGGAGCCTATTATCTGCTTATCGGATATAAATCAGATTAAAACCATTGAATTCGTCTCTCTTTGTGCGACCGGTTATAACAGTGACCGAGAAGTGGGTCTCATTTGGTTTTTACCGAAAGACAGCAATACATTGATTTATTACCCGACTTTGGAAGCGTTTAAACTCAATAAAGTGAAGCCCATATGCATAGCCAGCGCAGCCAACGAGCTCTACATTGTGACCGATTCGGGCGTTATCTTCAAGAGAGACGGAATGGACGCCACGAAACCCGTGGGAAACAAATGGACACTCATTAAGAGTATTAACGAGGGTTTTGTCATTAAGAGGAATAGAGGCAAAGCAAAGATGGCGTCCATTAGTGTCAATACCGAAGAATCGCTTCTGTGGTGTTGCGACACAAACGGCGAGACGTGGACTCATTGTTTGCAAAGCCAGAAGTGGTCACAGATTAACGATTACAGCTCACACTCGATGGAAATGAAGAAAGTGTGCGTTTCGGTCACCGATTGGACAATCGTTTGGGGAATTGACAGAAACGGCAAGATTTTTGTCCGAACTTTTAGCCAATCGTTGGACAGTAATAAGCGTGACTTTCGCGGCGATGAATGGCTTCTCGTGGACGGCCTTTTGGCCAAAGATATTGCAGTCTATGACTCGCATGTGATTATTGTCGTCGAAAACAATCAACTCTTTAGAAGAAGTGTCAAAATTATATCAAATGACGGCACCGATGAGTGGCAGCCAGTGCTCGGACCCGACGTTCCCGTTGACGACACTATTATCGCTGTTTCGGGTATTTCTCTAAATATTTGTTATTTAAAAAGTTTTATTCATTTAATTATATATTTGTTGTTTTGTAAAGTGACTGAAAATAATGATATTTGGATAATGACTGAAAAGGGTTTGGTTTGGCATACAATCAATCATTCAGTGAACAGACAGTTGTCAGTGAAAGAAGACTCCGATTGGCTAATCA